>JANTBZ010047164.1:0-110483 GCA_024741255.1 Exechia fusca
CTATCCATTATATTTAGCAGCCAATGGTAAATTAACAAATTCAAACGAGATAATCAACCTTATAATACGGGATGAATCCTTGCATGGTATATATGTCGGCCAATTGGCCCAAAGGCAAAATGATTATGACGAAAAGTTAATTAGACAAATATTTAATGATTTAATAACAATCGAATTTGAATATTGTGAATATTTATATAATGATTTAAATCTTGTTAACGATGCTAAGAACTTCGTTAGATATAATGCAAATAAAGCTTTTATGAATTTAGGATTAGACGTACCATTTCCAACATTAAGAGAATCTGAAGTTAATCCAATGGTTATTAAAGGATTAGACACTGAAGTAAAGAATCATGATTTCTTTAGCAAAAAAGGTAATGGTTATATTCGTGGTACAGTAGAAAAGACAAATGATGAAGATTTTGATTTTTAATGAGGTTAACAATGGATAATATTATACAATTTAAACTACCTGAACCAACTAAATTAGATTATGAAATAATGACCAACTCAATAATGTATTTAGTTCATGAAAGGTTATATACAATAAAATCAGATCAGCAAACACTAGATGAAAAATTTATTTACAAATTAAAATATGAAATGAAACAATTGATGGATAACATTGGAGAAGTTAGTTATTTATTCAAAAATAATATATCTACATATAAAATGGAAATATCAGAAGATAATACAATATTTTCTATAATATTATATGATAAACAAGGAAATTCACTTGAACAAGGAATTGGATTTAAAATTATTTAAGGAAATTGAATAAAATGTTAATAACTATTTTATATTTTATAATCGGATTTATTATTGGATCATTTTTTATGAAATTCATTATATGGTCATTTCCATATTTATTAAGATTTATCGGAATCAATATTAAACCAGGTTATAAAACAACAATTTTTCAATCGTCAAAATCAGGAAATAACTATGCTTCTATAAATAATGACGACATAACTATTAATGGTAAATCATATTTTAATAAAGAAGACTATTATATATTTGAAAATAATAATAGATATAATAAAAAGAATTATTCATATGAAGAAGCATTAAGATTATCAAAAACGCTAATCAATTGTTTTAATATGGTCAACTGCTCTTATTGTAAAGACTGTCAAAAACTAAGCAATTGTAGTTATTGTGAATCTTCATCAAATTGTAGTAATTCTGATAAACTTCATAATTGCAAAAATTGTTCTAACTGTGATAATTGTTCTCATTGTATTGGCTGTTCATCTTGTGATGATTGCGTTCAATGTTTAAATTGTAGTAATTGCGACAATTGCAAAAGCTGTAAAAATTCATTAAATTGTGATGATTGTAATAGTTTAACTAACTGTTCCAATTGTGATAATGCCTTTAATAAGGTAAGTAAATCAAATCTATAATAGGAGAAAATATTAGATGTATGATAGAGATATAACGATAAATAAGAAAAGGATAGGGATATCTGGAATAATTATATTAGGTATAATAGTTGGATTCTGGCTATTATTAAGTCTAGAAAAAGTTCCTGTTGGATATAAAGGATTAAAAGTATATACTTATGCGACTGATAAAAAAGGTGAGATTGAACAACTTGGGGTTGGGAGATTTTTTATTGGACCATTTAGAGAATTATATACATTTCCAATATTTTCTCAAAACTATACTTGGTCAGATAAGAATGCTATGGTGTTCCAATCAAAAGATGGTCTAACATTAGAAGCAAATTTAATGATCAGATATAGATTTGACGACCAACAAATATCAGACTTATTCAGCAAATTTAGATTAGGCGCTGATGAAATTAGAGATACAATAGTTAGAAATACTATTAGAGATCAATTAAACAGAGAATCAGTTAAATATAATGCTGAAGAAGCTTTTTCGACTAAAAAATCAGATCTGCTTGATACTGCATTTGGTAGAATAAAATCAGAGTTACGACCATTTGGTATTATTATAGAATCAATGGGTTTCATTGGTCAAATTCAATTACCTCAAAATGTTATGCAAGCAATTAATGATAAAATTGAAGCTAAACAAGTAGCTGAAAAACAAAGATCAAAAATTGAAACTGAAAAAGCATTGGCTGAAGCAGAAATCGTTAAACAAGAAGGATTGGCAAAAGCTAAGATTATTGAAGCGACTGGTGATTCTAGAGCTAATAAATTAAGAGAACAATCATTAACCCCAAGGGTATTAGAATTAAGAAGATTAGAAATACAAATGAAGCAGGCTGAACGTTGGGACGGTAAACTTCCTCAAGTACAAAGTGGAGCAACTCCAATCATTGATTTAAGAAACAAGTAATATTAATTTAGAGGTTGATGATTAAATCAACCTCTTTTACTATAAAAGGAAATAAGCAATAATGCTAATAACATTAGGATTAAATATAATCCAACAAATATTAAAATATCGTGGTATAACATTACCAACACTAATTGCGTCAACATCAGAATTATTATTCTCTGATAAAATTACACCAAGTTTAGTTGATACAATATCAGAAAATTTATTACATCCAACAATTGGGTTTTTCATGAGCTTATGCATATCTGGATTATTTATTGTATTATTAGGTAGCATAATTGGTTATCTAAACTATCTTGCAGATAAATTTATTATATTTAAATTTATTAGAGATGGAATATATTTTGTGTTTAATAAATTAATTTTAAAAAAATAGTTTACATTTGACTTTTATTATGATATTATAATTATATAAATATTATTGGAGCAAATAATCATGTCTAAGAAAATTAATGAAAATAAAACAATTGATCCAGATCAATATTTTAAAGATGTAAAGAAAAAGAAAACTAAAGAAGTATCTGAAAAATGGTTAACTGATCTTCATGATATTATTGAAAAGAAACGTAAAAAAGCTTATATTGCCGGACAGAATTTTCTTCTTAAGAAATTAGAATTTACTTATAAAGTTATTAAAAAAGAGTTAAATTTAGTTAATAAATATAATATTACTAAATGTGTTCAATATCAAGATTTAAAAGAAGGTATTGCTAGGGTTGAAGGTAAAGCAATTAAAATAATTGAATTATCTAATTACAGAAGAGATATTCCAGATGATATAGTTGCTTTAATTAAAAAATTAAAAGATGATAAATTGTTTGATGAGTATTATATTGTATTTACTGATTATACTCATGAAACATCTAAAGAAGTCGCTAAAGAGCGACAAAGAAAAGATCCAATATTATTTGGAGCATTCTTAGATAAAGATGAGAGACGTGATCCTGATGTTCATGAAAGATTATATTTCTTAGCTGATTGGGAAGATGAATATTGTGATTTAACTTATGACAAATTATTAGAAGCTAATATTAAACATGGATTTGATATTAATATTGATTTAATTAAAGATGTGACTGAGGAAGAGGTTACTAGTTATATTAATTCATTTAATAAAGATTTAAATAGTGGAAGATTTATGGTTGATAATAAAGATAAAACTAAGAAATCATTCATTAAAACTATGATTAATAAAATAATTAAATGGTAATAAAATGTCATCTAAGAATAATAAAGTTGATAGAGATATAGATTTAACTGATAATGGAGTATTTATAGATAAAATCACTGGTGATTATGAACCAGAAGATTATATAATATCTACTGGGGAAAACATTGATGTTGTTGGATCAACACATATTAGTAAAATAATCTCTAGATCATCAAAACAATTTGCTGACGAATATTATGATTATGGAACTTATAGAGATTCTGAAGAAAAATATGTATTTAAAAAGAATTTTATATTCGGTGGAGGAATTTATTGTGACAGATGCGGTATCATTTTAACAATTGATGAAACGAATACTATTTGTATAGAATGTGATGATGAGATGAAAAATGAACATAGATAATGAAATTGGCTTAACTGAGAATGAATTATTTGCTAGAAAAGAATTTAAAGATAAGATGAATACTTCTAATCAATTTAAATCATATAGTGAAATTGACTTATTACATATTAAAAGAAAAAATAAAGTTTTAGATAATATAGAAAATAATAATCCGTTTGAACAGAAATATACCATTATTGATATCGTATCAAGAGATGATTGTTTAATTTATAATGATTATGGAAGAATTGTATATAATGAATTACAAATAGAAGATCCTGATTCAGGATATGAATTATATAGAATGGGTATATTTTGTGATACTTGTTATAAGAATTTATATCATACAGAAGAAAGAGTTGAATGTAGAGATTGTTTTGAATCTAGAATGTTGGAAACAAATAATATTAATTTAATTGGTAGGAGATAATATCATGAAAGAATTAGATAGTTATAGACAAGTTAATGATTTTATTAACGATAATTATAAAGATATTTTATATGTTAAAGTTGATTTTGATTCTACTGATAAAAGATATGAAGACAAATTATACATTATTACTAAAGATAAAGCTTATATTTATGATGATGTGGTGAATATTAATAAACTTAATAATACATTTTCTTCGAACAAATTTGTTGAATATAGAAATACGGTTTATAATTATAGAATCTATGTAAATACTATTAATGAATCTTACAATGAAGAATTGAGTAATTTATTGACCGACAAATTTACAATAATAATTAATAAAAATGAAAATAATTGTTTACGATCATAAAAATATACAGTAATATAATATTATAAAATAAATTAGATATAAGCAACTAAATAGATAGGAACTGGGTCTTTTAATCTATTTTTAAAATAATATTTTTAATTTGTAAACTATTAAAAATATTATGATATAATAAATATATAAAATAATTAATCAAACTTCTTAATTGGAGAAATTAAATGATAAATAAAGAATTTTTAGATTTATATGGCAATAATAAAATGGATAAAGACTTACATGACTATTCAATTATAATTAAAGAAAGGGGTCGTAACGATTCTGAATTTGAATATGATAGTTATTATGGTGCTAGTGAAAAAGATTGTGTATCATATGACGAGGCTATCTATAATTTGGATAATGAATTTGTTTGTTGGTTTGATGAATATCATGCTTGTGAGACTCATAACGATTATGATGGAGAGTTCACACAAGATTATATTCAAGATTATATTGAATTATTTAATGAAGGAAAATACGACGAAGATTAATTTATTCGTCAAATGAATAATGAACATTATCATCATACACAGGTTCGATTCCCATCATAGTCAATTGAGCATGTAGAGTAATGGTTGACTCAAACGATAATGTTCATTATACTTAAGAGATTATGCAATAGTAATCTCTTATTGTTAAGTTATCATAGTAGTGGATATTATTTGTTTGTTTAATTAAATCCCTTATTTGTTATATGTTGATATTCGTACTCTTTTCGTATCCACTATTATGACCTAACATGTTAAATTATCAGAGTGTGGGAAAGTTGGTAATCCGCCGGTCTTGGAGTCCGAAGATCGTCAGTTCGAGCCTGACCACTCTGACCAATAAATTAAATTATAAGAATATAGTGTAATGGTAACGCGACTGATTCCAAACCAGTAAATAAGGGTTCGATTCCTTTTATTCTTGCCAATAAAATAAGGACAATTAAATTATGAATATAATATCTAATATATCAACAAGGTTACTCATGGCAATTGTCTATCCTATAATCATTATTGTCTGTTTACTATTTTCAATTGCTATGTTATGTATTTTATTTTCTATTTATATTTGGAACGCTGATATTATTGATAGTAAGTCCATTGTTAGGATTACTAGGAGTTAACTTGGCAAAATTAATTAAATTGAATAAATCAAAGGATAAATAATATGATTTCAATATTTAAAACCGATGCATATAAATTTAATCATAGGGAGCAATATCCTGATGGTACTCAAAGAGTATTTAGCAATTTGACACCAAGAAGTTTACAGCATTTTAATTACCCAAATAAGTCTAATGATGATAAGATTATTGTCTATGGATTGGGATATACAATTGAGAAATTGATTGAAGATTGGAATGAGAATTTCTTTAGTGAAAATTGGGAATATATTGAATTAGAGATTAATAAATTCATTAAGTATTCCGCAATTGATATAACTAAAAACATACCTCATTATAAAGCACTGCATGAATTAGGGTATTTACCATTAGAATTCAAGTATATTAAAGATTTTACTGAAATTAATATTAATACTCCAGTATTGACTGTTGTTAATACTCATGATGAGTTCTTTTGGTTAGTCAATTATATTGAAACCCAATTAAGCTCTGAAGCTTGGGCTATTATGACTTGTGCTAATATATCTAAAAAGTATTATGATCTATGTAAAACATTTTCTGATAAAACTTGCGATAATGAAGAACACTTACCTTACCAATGCCATGACTTTTCACAGAGAGGAATCTCATCAACAGAATCATGCATCAAGACTGGGTTAGGTCATTTGGCTTATTTCATTGGTTCTGATACAATACCAGCCATTGTTGAGAGATCGACTTATTGGGATGATAGAACAATTCATGGCACTTCAATTCCAGCCAGTGAACATTCTGTTATGTGTTCAGGTGGAAAAGATACTGAATTTGAAACTTATGAGAGATTTCTTAATATCTATCCATCAGGTATGGTTTCAATTGTATCTGATACTTGGGATTATTTTAATGTATTAGAGAATTATCTACCAAGATTAAAAGATAAAATACTATCAAGAGATGGTAAGATCGTCATCAGACCTGATTCTGGTGATCCAGTTGATATGATTATTAAGTCAATACCAATATTAGATAAAATATTTGGATCAACAATTAATTCAAAAGGTTACAAAGCATTAAACCCAAAGATTGGTTTAATATATGGAGATAGTATTACTTTACAAGTTGCATTAGATACATTGACTAAATTAGAACAGATGGGATATGCTTCATCAAATATAGTATTTGGTATTGGCTCTTATACTTATCAATATATGACAAGGGATACTTTAGGATTTGCTGTGAAAGCTACCGCAGTTAAGATTAATGGTCAATGGGTTAATATATTCAAAGCTCCCAAAGGAGAGACATTTAAGAAATCACTAAAAGGATTCTTTATTGTCAATGAAGACTTATCAGTAACTGATGATTTATCATTTGATGAATACCAACATTGTCAACATGGGAGTTTAATAAAATAATGATACATATAAAAGGTATGGGGACTAGAGATGATTTATTCATCTCTTACCCAAATGGTGAGTTTGGGATTAATCTAAAATGTATATTTGATTGTTATAGATCAAATGAAGATATATTAGAATTCACTATTGACTTTAACGATTCTTATTTCTGTGAAGACATATTGAAAATGAATATGATTTTGTCAAGATTATTGAATGGCAAGTCTATTTGGTATAATGATAGATATATTAATGTTGATCCAGAAGATATATTCATTAAGTTTAATTATTTGCCATTCTCTAGGGAAGATCGTGAAGATAATAATAGACTATGTACATTTGAATATATAAAGGAACTATTATATTTAGAAACGGTTAATTGGTCAGTTGATGATTTACACTCTAATAAAGTAATTTCATCTCCAGTCAATATTGATATATTTCCAATCAAAGATTATGATGTTATAATATTTCCAGACAAAGGAAGTTATGAAAAGTATGGAAAACATATTGACAAGAATAGTAAATATTATATAGTATGTAATAAACAAAGAGATAAAGACACTGGTAAATTACTAGAATCTAGTATCATAGAGACTAATATTGATTTATTTTTTGAGAGTAAGAAATGTTTAATCATTGACGATATTTGTTCTTATGGTAATACATTTAGAATGATGCCTAAAACTGAGGGTTGGACTTATGATTTGTTTACTGTATATAATGAAGGATTGATTGATTCAATTGATGGAATAAATAAAATAAATTATTTACATAAAATTAATTTTAAAAGGAAAGAATAATGAAAATAGAACTAGAAGACATAGTTAAACAAGAAGCTACTGCATTAATAGCAGCTATGTTAAAGAATGGTAGTTCACTACAATCTGCAAAGCAACATGTTAATAGTTTATTAGTTAATGTAAATATCGCGTCAGATTCTTCTGTTAGTGATTTTATATCAGTAATGCAGTCAGAAAGAAGAGAATTGAGATAATTATTATGAATATATTTTATTTAGATAAAGATATAGATGCTTGTGTTAAATATCATTGTGATAAGCACGTTGTTAAAATGATATTAGAATATGCACAAATGTTATGCACAGCACATAGAGAATTGGATAATAACAATAATGAATGGTTATATAAATCAACTCATAAAAATCATCCATCATCTATTTGGGTTAGAAAATCAGATAGTAATTATTTATATTTATATAACTTATTTATATCTCTATCTAATGAATATACATATAGATACAATAAAATTCATTCGACTTATTCTAAATTAAATAATATATTATTAAATTGTCCTTCTAATATTCCAATTGAAAAATTTACCGAGCCGCCTCAGTGTATGCCTGAAGAGTTTAAAAGTAACAATACAATTGAATCATATAGAAACTATTACGTATCTAAAAAGGATAAATTTGATTTGAAATATAAAAATAGAATTATACCAGATTGGTTAATTTAAATTTACTTTTTATTAAATTAAGGGTATAATATTATGTCAAGATCATATAGTAGATTAAAATGGAAATTATCAACTAATCAATATCATAAAAGAAAAGCTAGAAAACGATTAAGGAAAATTGATAATGACAAAATTGGTAATTATTCATCAATTACCAAGAAGTTTTATCCATCATGGGACATTTGTGATTATAAACAAGGATCAAATAAGAAAGGGCCTATTGTAAGAAAAGGTAGAATTAATATTAAGTTTTATTTAAGGAAAGATTAATGAAGGTAATTGTAACAGCTGATATACATTTGGATAAATATTTGAAGGATAATAAATATCCTGGTTATCGTGATGAACAGTTTATTAAATTTGCTCATAGATTAATTGAAGAAGCTAAAATCCAAGATACAAAAATATTATTTATCGCGGGTGATTTGATCGATAAGTCAATTAATAAACCTGAAGTATTGCATCTATTCAAAGAGTTTCTAAATATATTATCTTCATATTTTGATAATATATATTACTGTTTAGGAAATCACGACTGCAACAAAAGAACTAATGATAATTTTGATTTGTCAACATATATTTCTTTGTTTAATAATAATAAATTTATCTATATGAATGATAAGTTTTTATATTATAATCAAGATTCAAAATATATCTTAGATTTCCATCCACTTCCAGAGAGTTTTGGAACAGATAGCCCTGAAGAAGAGTATGATCCATTTATGTCAATTTATTTTCTTGATTATCTATATGAAAAACATATTGAACCAAAAGAATGTGATGTATTTATATCACATATAACTATTATGGATAAATTTGGTCAGACCGTAGATAATACTAAATTCAAATTAGGATTATTCGGAGATATTCATGAACCAAAATCAATAGATAATTATCATACTATTTCATCCCCTTTGCAAAGAGGATTTCAAGATCATAGTGTTGGTTATATTGGGGTTCTTGATTTGGATAATTTAACTTATCGAAGGGTAACTACTGATTCTGATAATTATAAATTTATGAAGGTTAGAAGGCAATCAGATCATGATATTAATTCGATTATTGATACTGAGAATTTATTTATTAGAGATGATAAGGAAATTGAATCAAATAAAACAGTTAGTCTTAACAATCAAGAATATATATTAGACAAAGTTAATAATACTAAAATATTAGAAATAATTGATAATGGGATTAAAGATGAATATAAATCATTACATTCAGATATCAAATCTAAGTTAAATTTTACTAAAGACGACGAAGATATTAATCTGGATTTTAAAATCAAATCAATTAAAATCAATAACTTTAGGTCAATTGAAAATATTGAGTATCAATTTGATAATAATCAAAATATTTATTTTGTTACTGGTGAAAATGGATCAGGCAAGACGTCGTTCTTGAGAGCATTATATTTATCATTATATTCTGATAAAGAATTAAAATCAAATAAAAAATTGAATTCTAATGGTCTTGTAAGCACAGAAATTATATTTATGTATGAAAATAAAGAATACAAAATATATCGTACTGAGGGCAAGTTAAGGGTATTTGAGAATGATGTTGATATAACTCCATCAGGTAAAAATGTAACTGAAAAATATTTATATGATTTATTTCCATTTATGAATTTATTATATATATTTTATATGACTGGAGGAGAATCATTTTTTGATAAAATTAATAATATTGATGTGTTTAATAAGTTATTTAATATATCTTATTTAACCAAATTTAATGAGTTATCGATTGATTTATATAAAGAGAGATCATCAGATTTATCAAATTATAATGATTTAATATCAAAATCAAATGGTGCAATTGAAATTATTAATAATGATATTGAAGAGATTAATAATAAATTAATTGAATATAAAGATTTTATTCCGACAGAAAATATTGACAATAAAATTAATCAACTGATTGGAGATATTGCAGAATATAGGAATAAAACTAGACAATTAGGAGAGTGTAATGTTTTTTTGGATAATAATGTTCCTAATATTAGTTTACCTGATATTGAACGATTAAATAAAAATAATAAAGATTTAAATGATAAAATATTACTATGGGAATCAAAACGATTAGAATTAAAATCACAATATGAAAAAATTAATGATTTAGAGAAAGAACAAAAGTCTATTTTAAATTGGATTGATAGCAATAAAATTGACGATTCATTAAACGAAACTGAATATAATAAACAATTAGAATTATTACAAATTAATGAAACTAATATTGTTAATGATAGAGATTACGTATCGACTCATCAAAATGATTTAAAAAAGTTAAGGGAATTAACTCAACAATTGTCAAAATTAGAATCATCTTTGATTGAATGTCCAAGTTGTAATCATAAATTTGGTCATGATATTAATGATATTGATAATATTAAACAACAAATTAGTTCATTAGAATCTGAAGAAGACTTGATATTATTTATAAATGGAAGTAAATCAAATATTGAAACTTCTTTAAAATCAATAGAATCAAATAAATCATATATTTCTAATTATAATAATAATATTAAGATATTGTCAGAATTGTCTTTAAACCAGTCTAGACTAAAAGAAATTAATAATTTAATTGGGAATAACGATCCTGTCATTATTCATGATGATTTAATAAATGCTTGTGATGTTATTAGAGAATCACAAGAAGAATTAAATTTGATTAATAAACAAATCAAAGAATATAATGACAATTCTAAATTATTAATTGAAATCAAGTTAAAATCTGAAGAAAAAGAAAAATTGATTATATGGTTTAATGAGAATAAAGAGCCAGATGATGATTTATTAGATAGATTAAAAAAAGAACAAGAGATTATATCATTAATTAATTTTTATAAATCTGGAATAATTGAAAAACGAGAGCAACTAACTAAAGAACATGAATTATTATCTCAATATGAAAATAATTTAAATAATCTAATTAAACAATTAATTTTAATTGATGAATATAAATCATTATTTGATTTCAATATTGAAGGTTCAATTCCACAGAAAATATTTGAATATTTATCTGATTCTATTTCTGATAATCAAATTAAGTTTTCAACATTTTACCATAGAAATAAATTACAGATTGAATGTTCATTGAAAGTTGATGATGAATGGATTGGTTATGATTCTTTGTCTATGGGACAGAAATCATTAATTGATATGTTATTAATAAAAAAATTTAATTTACTTTTAGGCAATATTGGTATATTATTTTTAGATGAGACATTATCATCTGTTGATAATAATAATTATGATGAGATTATTGATATGATCAAGGATTTAAACATTAATGATATATTTATAACAAGTCATTTGGACAAATTTAATTTATATACCAAGAAGTTAGAATTTGTCAGAATTGATAATAACACAGGAATTAAATAATGGTAGATAATAGAACGCCGATCAATGAAGATCAATTAAACAATATAAAAGGATAAATAAAAATGAATAATATAAAAGATTCTCAAGATAGATTAGATATTGAAAAAGAATTTTATGTTTCTAATAACTGGGACATTAAATTTAAAGAAGAAAAATTTAATAAATTAATTCCATTAATAAAATCAATACATACAAATTCATTAAATGGTATACTAAATAAAAAGTATGTTAAATATTGTACTGTAGAATTAAAATTTATAGAATTTACTGATAATGTTTCATTAAAATTATTACAAGAACTGATTAATTCTAATTTCAATATGGAATTAATTAGATTAGATTTGAATATGAACCCAAAAAGAAAGATAATATTTAATCAAAGACCTCGCTATTATGAATTTTTCTTAAGAGATTTATATTTGTTTAGTACAAAAGATAATCAATTGTTGTGTGATATTAATCTAAAATTAGTATTTAAAACTTCTAAATTAAAGTTGAAATTTATTGATTAATTAACTTTTAATTAACTATAATAATATCAAGAAACGAATATTTAAATGAGTTAAAAAATGAAGAAGAATAAAATATTATCAGAATTAATATTAGATAAGAATATTGATTTAAAACAATATGAATTGAATATCAGGCAATGGTTATCAGAATGCAATAATAGCGATATAGATATTTGGGCAAATTATTTATATGGAGCAAATACTAAAAAAGATTTTAAATCATTAAATTATTTTGTATTAAAACCATGGAAACATGTTGATTTCGAAGATGACGAGCTAAATGATTTGATAAATTATTTATGGAAAAGTATTTATAATTATGTTGAAGAAGTAAATCATTATAAACCATATGAATTTTGGTATAATATAAAATATAATACAAAATGTGGTGATAAAATTAAATTAGAAAATTCTAAAGGAGAATATGAAGAAAATAGAGAAGGTTGGTTTAATAGCGATAAAACTCCATTTGTATTTAGAATATTAAAAGGATAATTAAGATGTTATATAGAATAATAATTGGATGCAATTATGATTGGAAAGTTGTTAATTCCGAAGAAGAAAGTTTAGGGTTATTTGGGATAGTTAAAATAGAGAAAAGAGATGTCTGTGTTAAATGTAATAAAATACGATTAACAGAAATTGGAAGTTATAAGAAATAATTAACTTTTAATTAACTATAATATATTATTATAATTATATAAGATAATTAAATGGAGATTGAAGATGTTAGAATTATTAGATATTACTTTATCATATAGAGAAACAATAGCAATTATATTTGTTCATATTATAATAATATTAGGATTTGGAGCATTTATAACTTATCATAGAGGTCAATAATCATGAAATATATATTAACAGTTAATAATGAAATATTTTTATATAATAGTTTTCAACAATTATTAAATAATAATCTTGATAAATCATTAGAATTTATATTAAATAATGTTGAAGTTAGGGTCTATTAAGACCCTACTCCAAATATCAATTTAATCATTTTTACGACTAAAGATGCTAAGTAATCATTTTCTTTTAATATTGCTAATACAGACACTATTAAAATAGATATGGTTACCAAGGAAAATCTAGTTATGTGGATTTCTCCATTAAAACCAAATGAATCAAACTTCTTTTTTAACCTGTCTGTCATTTACAATATCCTTTTTAATTATATTATTCTTATTATTTAAAAACTGGAGGCACGATTCTTCCATCCTTTCAAAAATTTCTTTTGAGTTGGATCATTCTTTACAATTCTTTCATATTCTTCAATTTGTTTTTTTATTAGCGATTCTTTTATTTCTTTTAAATTAATGTCACACAACCTATTAATTTCTTCAATAGACAACTTACCTAATATTCCGTCAACTACTAAATTAGATCCTAAATTATTACAAATTTGTTGTATCCATCTATTCGGACGATTCTTGCCCATATTTACTGCTGTTAAGAATAATTTTCTTGAAACTTCTAAATTATCAATTTTATCATAATTTAAATTTGAATAAAAATGGTTCCAGTACAGTTGGATGGCTTCAGATTGATCTAGATTTATAATAGAATTTTTGCTTGCTTTTGGATATATACTTTTATAAAATCTAAGAGATATCCCCCAACAGGTCGAACCACCGTTATCACCTTCAACTTCATGATATTGTCCTCCACCTTCCCATTTCCATAACATATCTAATGAATCTAAGAAATTTTTACTATACATATTATGTTCCTAATTTTAATTGGTCAAGTTCTTTCTTTGCTAATAAAATTTCTTTATTAATTTGCAAATTTTTCAATTCTTCAGAATCAACCTCATTTTCATTTTTCATTTTATTTAATCTGTAATTAAACAAGAAATTCCAAACTTTTGGAATGAATATGAACGATGATATTCCAATTACTCCTGGAACAACTATTTCTGCAGGCAATCCTGATAACATTTCTACTGTTTCTTGATTATAAAATCCTAAAGAACTTCCACCAATTATAAACATAGTAGCTAATGCTGATTTTTTATTATTTGTAAATGTATTTATCAATCTATTAACAAAAGGAAGTTTTAATATACCTAAAAATGCTAACATTTGCAACTCCTTTGTTTACATTGCTATATATATTTAATATAATTTATTAATAAACTTGCTAATTTTGTTTATACCTATACACAAATTATTGTACAAATTATTAAAAATATGATACTATAAAATTATAAAATTATATAAGGAAATTCAGATGGTTAACATATTACTTGACTTAGATAATATCGATGAAAATGGTGAAAGTCCATCAAATACTCTAACATTATCAAATATATCAATAAATGATTTAAAAAAAATAAGCTATGAAGAATTATTAAGAATTCAACAACTATCTTACAATCATATAAAATCAAAAGATAAATATTTATCGATTGACGAATTTTATGAGCAATTAAAATCTTTTAAATTCAAAGTTAAGGCCGTTCACAAATCATTGATTAGTTTTAAATTTAATAAATTATGCGATTTATTAATATTATTAAGATCTCTTGATTCTGATTATATAGATGCATTATATTATAATAAAGATATATTAAAGGCAAAAGAATACATCAAGATAATTCCAAGTAAACAATTAATTGAATATGACGAAGAGTAGTATATAATGAAAATAGAACTGTTATCTGATGAAGATATATTAGAGTTAACTAATTATAAATGTGTGATGTCAGAATATGACTATAATTTTAAAATGAAAAATAATCCTCCAATTGCAGGTGGTTTATTCGACTATGAATTATTTGGAAAATATCATGATGATAATCCTCGATATAATTTAGCATATTATTTATTATGTTCTCCAATAATATATCCAACAAAATTAAAATCTTTGGTTAAATATATTCAAGATAATTTATCAATGATAAAAACTTATTCTAATCCGAGTTATAATCTGAGATCTTTTATATTTAATTATTATGAATTAATAGAATGTGATAAAGAATCAGCTCAAATTATGAAAGACGATAAATATTTTAAATTAAATATATTATTAATCAGTAACGAAGAATTTATAATTAATGATTTTAATTATCAATATTTGGGATTATTAGGATTGTTAAATCTTAGTAATTATAATCTGATAAATGGTAAATCTTTAAACGAACTAACAAAATATATTAATATTAATTTATTAATTAGTAATCCAATTGATAGACCAACAACTATATTTACAAAAGGCAAAAAATCATTACCATCATTACACCAGTTGACTCAAAATTATAAAATAGTTATTAATTTAAACAAAAAAATAGAAGAAAAGATATATTCTGATGAAATATCAATATTTGAAAAATGTTTACTAGCATTATCACTAAATGATATTATTTGTGAAATGATTACGTCATATAATTTAATTGGTAAATCATCAAAAGAAACTACTGTTAGATCATTATTATCTACCAGAATACAAAAATCAGGTAGGACAACCATCATTGGTGACCCTTGGTTAGCCTTGGATGAAGTGTCTATTCCAAAATCATTGTTATATAATTCATTAAAATCGGATATCATAGGATTGATTGAGGCTAACCATTTAAAAGTTATTGGTAGAATAGAGTATGATAACATCAGTGAATTAGCATTAAAATACTTTGATCAATTATTAGATGGGTTGGTTGTAATAATTAATAGAAATCCATCATTACATAAATATAACATGTTAGCATTTAAGGTTATTATAAATGATGATTATATTATGAAATTACCGTTATTAGTTACAAAAATATTTGGCGCTGATTTTGATGGTGACACAATGTCATTTTACACTATAATTGATAAGAATATTCAACAATTAGCTATGAACACAATGAGTGCACAATCAAGTTGGATATATGAAAAATATAATAACTATTTATTTATTCCAAGACATGAAATACTATATGGGTTAACTTTATTAACCAAAATAGTCGATTATGATAATTGCTATAAATATGATAATATCGAACAAATAGAATCTGATTTGCAAAATGGTAAAATTTATGAGAATCAAAAGATATTATTAAATGATAATATCACTTGTTTTGGAAGAGAGCAGATAAAAGAATTATTTCAATTTGATGTGTTTAATGATATATTGGATGATGATTTTATATCAATAAAAAATATTAAATTGTTTATGTCCATTATAGATTCTTTTGATAATAAAATTGAGATATTAAAACAATTGCAATTAATGTCATTAAATGCTGTCACAATATTGTCTAATAGTGCATTAGGCCTTGATGAGTTGTTTAATATTCAAAATAATATTAATAATAATGAAGATGTTCCTAGTCAAATTAAAAATATTATGAGCCAAGATTTTAAAGAAGTGATAGAATCAAATGACAGATTAAAGTTTAATTCATTGGTTGATATTATATTTAAACAAAATAATAGTCATAATAATACTTTACTAGAAGGTATGAATGAGAATTATTATGTTGAGCACACCATTGCTAATAGAGTATTATTGAATGTAAAGCAAACATTGGTTCCAACAAGTGGGTATATTACTAGACAATTAGCCAGTGCAGGAATGAATTTATTGTTTAAGAAAGAATCTAATGATAATATTAATACTGTTATTATTGATAAATCTTGGTTAAAGAATAATAGAATAGTTATTAATGAAATTGATGATAATAATATTGAAATAATTAGTTCCGTATTTAATGATAGTAATAAAATATATGATAATGAAATTGATAATGATAGATTTAATTATACTAATAATCATCCAATTGGACTATCATTGATGACATCATTAACTGAAGAATTAACACAATCAGCACTGTCATTGAAGCATGGTGGTAAGCTATATTTTGAAGACGATATTAAATTTGTTACTCAAGAAAATAGTAAAGTCGTAGATATAAAGAATAATATATTGTTAATGAATAACAACAAATTTTTTATTTTACCAAACCAAGTTAATCATCTATCTATTGATTCTTTAATTAATAAAGGTGATAAAGTTGTTTGGGGCAAACAAAGACATTATGTTGATTATAAACTTGAAGGATTTAAATTATTAATTGACTTAAATGCCTCAAAATTATTAAATAAAACAGACAATGCAGTTTGTTATGCCCCAACTAATGGAATTATAACATATGATTTAACTCCACAAAAGTATAATAGAAAATTTGTCAAAGGATTGATTTTATTAAATGGAAATATTATTGATGTTTATGATGAAACTTTAGTTTATTTTTACGCTAACGGTGATATAATAAATAAGTATGACCGAATATCTACTGGAATAATTGACTTGTCTAAATTTAATAAGTTATCTTCATTAAAAGATACTTTTTATGTATTTTGTAAACAATATTATGATTTATTTGGTAATAGTGTAAATATTGAATTGTTAGAAATATTATTCAAATTAATATATAAAAATGATTTTAGTGTGAAAAAAACTTTAAAAAATAAACAAGAATTATTAGATTCATTAGCGTTTGGTCATATTAAAGATAATTTAAATAAATTCTTAACATCAATAGAAATTGATGAACAAGAGTATAGTTTAATAAATGAGGTATTATTATGTCAATAAACCAATTAAATTTAAATATAAAAAAATCTAAATATAATAATACTTTAATAGCAAAAAATTTATATGATAAATATATAGATTTTTGTGAATTAGATAAAGGAAAATATTATGCAACATTAGATTTAACTAGTTTAATTAGAGTAAATACAAATGATAAATTGATAAATCAAGAAGAATCTTTTGACCAATTAATTTCAAAAATTATATCTAATGATAATTATAAAATATATATAAATAATATATTATTATTATTAAATAGCGATAAATTATCAAATGACGAAAAACAAATAATGATTTTAGTTGGTATATATAATAATATATTTGATAATAATGTTGATCATACTGATATTAATGAATTACAAAAATTAGATTCTGGTAAAAGAGGATTTGAACAATTATCGATATTTTGTAGTTATTTTAATATGTCTACTAGACCATATTATTACAAAAAAAAATCGATACTAAAGAAAGTTTATAATTTATTAACTGAAATGATGGAAAAAAATGTATAATTATAAAGATGAAAACACTTTATTAGAATTAATCCAAAGTCTAATAAGAAGCGACTTAAATGTTAATATTATAAATATAGAAATAGAAGAACCAGAAGAGGACTTAAATTATCATATAAAACACCAAAAATCTTATTACTATAAATTAAATATATATTTTAAATATCATGATTCTCATCAATTAGAATCTACGGTATTATTTTTACCAAAATTAGAAAATAATTTATATTATTATAATTTTAATAATATACCAAAATTAAAAGTTATGGTTAATATATTTTTACTAGATTCTCCATTTATTTTTGAAAAGAAGAGAAAAGGATGGTTGTTTAAAATTCCAAAATTATTTAATATTGATCATAATAAAAATACCATATATTATAATAAACAAATATATGACTTATCACTATTAGATTCTCTTAATATTAAAATTCCTGAAAGATGCTGGAAAAAATTAAATTATTTTAATAAAGAAATAAATTCTAATAATTTGACATATGATATTTATATCCATAAAATATATCCAACACTTGAAAAATATAAGCATGAATTTCAAGAAATAACATACTATGATTTGGATATTATGTCTCTAAAAGATAAATTTTTAAAATCTATATATAATAATAATTATATTGCTCATAAATTAAATTTACATTATAAAAAATTAAATAAATTATATTTAACTCCATTACAAAGCGCAATTAATGATTTTTTTAGTATGGTAGATAATACTGATATTCAAACAATAATTACTACTAATCCAATGTCATTAGAATCACAATTAAATAAAGTTTATATTGAGAAAAATAAACATAAATATAAGATTAATTATAATAAATCATTTTTAAATTTTCTTTGTCCAGTTCATACCCATGAAGGTCAATTAAATAATATTAGGAATGAATTAGCAAATTTAGTTGATAAAGAAACATTTAAATTAAAATTATTAGATAAACATAATCAAGAGATATTAGTTAATCATTATGATTATTATAATTCTTATTTATATATTAATGAATCAATTAAATTATATAGAGGAGATTATATAGAATCTAATTATTGGGATTATAAAAAAAGACATGCAGATAATATATTATCAATTAGTTCGTCATGTTTACCGATGATAAATTCAACTGATTCTGTTAGAGGAATTCTTGGAACTACCATGATGACACAAGCTATACCAGTAATTGGTTCAACTCCTAATATTATTTATACTGATGCAGAAAGAGAAATATTTGATAGATGTAATTTAAATATATATTCTAATCATCAAGGTAAAATAACTAAAATTACTACATATCATATTGTAATAAATGATGTTCATATTATTAAACGACCTGATTCTATTAAATCAAATAATAATACCTATAATAATTATTATTTAAATCCAGAATTATCTGTCGGAATGATTATCGATAATGATACAGTAATATATATATTAGATTCATTTAAATCTAATCAATTGTGCTTAGCTGTCCAAGCAAGGATAGCTTATATGAATTATTATGGTTATACATTTGAAGATGGCATAGTTATATCAAAATCAATGTCTAAAAAACTCGGACATATACATAGAGAACGATTAGAATATAAACTTAATAACATTGAAGATATATTTTATATATCAAATATCGATGATATAAAAACTAGTAAATCAGCAGTATTATCGTACAATGCCAATACTAATAATGAGAAATTAAAAAATATAAAAGAATTATTAGATATACCGCAGTTAGAATTAATTAACATTAAATTACCAAATCATATTTCTCAAGGCAAAATTATCAATACTGAAGTTATATATAAAAATAATTTGGATAGTAATATTAGATTAAAATTTAATGAAAGCAAAAAAGATCCATCTATTGAATATAAGTATTGTATATATATAACTGTTGAATATACTAATTATGCTAAACTTGGTGACAAATTAACTAATCGATATGGTAGTAAGGGTGTTGTGACGAATATTGTTGACGATAATATGATGCCAAGAGATGAACATGGAAATTCAATAGAATTGATCATGAGTCCAGATTCTATTATATCTAGAAAAAATGTATCACAAGTTCCTGAAGTTGAACTAGGAAATATATTGACAAAATTATATCAAATGAATTTACCGGAAAATCATGAAGTATTTACTATATTATATGGAAATAAAAATCATCAATATTATCATAAATTTGCAAAAAAATATGGATATTATTGCTTAAAACTTAATGCAATAAATAGTGTTAATTATTATGAATTAATTAATAAACTATATGATATTTTGAATGTAAAATCTTATATAAGATTATATGATCCAATATCTAAAAGATGGATAAAGAATGAAATATTAGTAGGATATACATCATTATTAAGATTGCATTTTATTGTTGAACATAAATCAAAATCTTCAAATGATTATATACCAAATAATAATGATATATCTTATGAAACTGATACATTGATTAATGGGGGTGGTTATAATAAAATTGAAGGTCAAAAGATTGGAGAAATGGAATTATGGACATTTTTAACATATAATAATCTGGAAATTGTCAAATATTTACAAGGACCAAAAGTTAGAAAAGACAAAGTTGATTCATTAAAATTAAGCATGTTACAATCAGGAATTAAACCGATTATAAAGGAGAATAAATAATGGAAATTGAAATGTATTATTCAGTAAAATGCAATAAAGAAGGAGATAATTTATTTTTATATAAAATAACTATACCTGAAGTGAATATTTTTTATGTAAGCATGTATGAGGGAGTTTATGGCTATAAAAGCGAAAAGTTAAAAACAAAAGAAGAGTTTATTTCAGAAAAAAGTTGTAAAATTGTCCAATATAAAGAAGTTAAAGAAGATTCAAGCATATATAAATTAGGTGCTGAAATATGGAATAGATATTGCAATAACTTTAAAATTACTATTAAATAATTATTGTTTACAACGATAAGAATCTATGATAATATAATATTATAAAATTAATTAAACTACTTAATTGGAGAGATTAAAATGTCAAACACTACAAAATGTCTATGGTTAGGAACATTATTAACTAAAGAAGATTATCAAGAAGCTTCTAATGTTTTAAATCAAATATTAAAAATAAATTCATGTAAAATTTATAATCATCAAATGATAGAAGAATTATCAGTAGTATATTTTACGATTGATGATTCTGATATTCCAAAAGCTGCATTAACAAGATTAATGACTGATGATATCAAATGGGAATGTGATTATCCTGAATACTCTTTAGACCAAGGAGATAATAATGAAAACTTATAAATATTTTATATATTATCAATCAATTAATTCATCAGGAATTAAAGATGATGATAATTGTGTGATAGTATTAGATCATCTAATATTAGATGATATACATATACAAAATACTCAAAAAGAAATATTATCAACTTTAGTTAATTGTAACAAAATAATAATTAAAAATTTTATATTATTACATTCAATTAATGGACATTATGGAGATTTAAAATAATGAGAATAGGAAGTATGAAAAATGGAATTAAATTAAAAATATTAAGAAAATCTAGTCAATTATTCCAAAGAGAATTAGCAGAACTACTTAATGTCCATTCATCACAAATTAGTAGATATGAGACAAATAGAGATGGAATATCAGATGATAAATTAAATATATTGAATGAAATATTTGATACAAATATAGATACGTGGAGGACAAATTAATGTATTATGAGATAACATTATATGATAGTTTTGGTAGTAATATTCATAAATCAGGAATAGAACATATTGATAATCAAATAGCTAATTCTTCTTACAGATCAGAAGTATCATTATTAACTGATGTAAATATATTAAATCATTATGTATATAGTTGCGGAACATTTATAAATAAAAACACTTCTAATAGAAATAATTGTGTATCAAGCATCATAACAATTGATATTGATAATAATGAAAGATTCAAATATTATTATGATGAATTAATAGAGTATTTGTTTACAGAAGAATATAAATTTTTATTATACATGACAATAAACGATAATTATAGATTACTAATATTATTAGATAAACAAATTATGTCTGATGAATATAAAATCATATGGGAACAATATTGCATTAAATTAAATTTGGTAAATTTTGTAAATACAACAATGAAAGACATATCAAGAAAATGGTTTGCAACTAAAAAGTACGTATTAGGAAATTATTAAAATGATTGAATTAAATGGAATAAAGTTAACTCAAGAAGAGTTAAATCAATATTTGACTGATCAAGGTTATAAAGTCCAAAAGATTAGACAATCAAAACAAATTAAAAAGATAATTGATGATTTTCAAATAATTTCATATGATAATATAAATAATAGCATTATTAAATTTAAAAATAAAGATAATGATATTATATTAACTATTGATTTTAAAAATAAATTATTGTTAGATTATAAAAATAATACGTTAACTAGTAAATATTTCTCTAATATTTCTATTCAATCAAAAGATATATTTGGTGAAAAGTGGATAATTAGATTTTTAAATATATTAGAAAACCTATCTGATAAATCATATGGAATATCAACATTAACTAAAAATAAGTATAATTTTAATTTTTTAGAATATATTTGTAAAAGAGAATTTAATTTTGATTTTTATTATCATCAAAATTACTCATCTGATAGTGTTTTTAATGAAGAAGAATTAAATGATTTAATAAAATATTTTAGTCAGTTTAAAAAATATACTAAATTTAATCTTAGATTTAATGCTAAAGGAATATGCAAAACATATTTATCTTATGATAGTCAAGATAAATCAGAATTTCACAAAAGAATAGAACAATTTATTGATTTTAATTCGGAGTTAGATAAAAGAATATTTGAAGTATTATGTAATAATATGGACAAACAATTTCTTGAGCATAAAAATCATAAATTAATGTATGATTATATTAAATATTCTTTTATTAATCAAGGACTAAAAATTGCTAGATACTCATTAGATTATTATAAAGATTATCTAAGAATGTCTAAATCTTTATATGGCGATGATTTTGATTGGTATCCTAGATATTTAAAAACTCAACATGACATAGTAAATTCTAATTATGAATCTAGATCTGATGAAAATAAGAATAATCAATATTTAAGAATTAAAGAAAAATTAAATGATTGTATATTTTCATATAAAAAATACTCGATTATATTACCGGAAAATTTAGATGATATAATTAGAGAAGGTAAAGATCTTAATCATTGTTTAGCTTCTTATATTAATGATTATATTTTGACTGAAGACAGTATTATTGTTTTTATGAGAGATAATGAATCATTAGAAAAAAGTTTGATTACTTTGCAAATTAAAAATGATAAAATTATTCAAAAGAAAGGATTCTCAAATAGAGCTCCAACTGATAAAGAAGAATTATTTGTTGAAGAATATCAAAAATATTTGGATAAGTTAAATAAGAAAAATAAGGATAATATAAATGATTAAATGTAAATTAATATATAAAGATGGAATAAGACAATCTATTGATTTTTTAGATAATGAGAATCAAATTCATTATAATGTTAAAAATGCTTTATTAGAATATTGTAGATATAATATACCTCAATATGAAACAATTGATTTTGTTGAATTGACTTGTTTGATCACGGTTGATTATTCATTATTTGGAAATAATAGTGATATAAAATTAAATCAAATTATATACAGTCAACAAAAAGTTATCCCAATAATTGTTCAGATTATTCCTATATCATCCTCAGATGCATCAAATTGTTTTCCATATTTACAATATAACCAAAGTTTTTCTGCTAAATCTGAGGTCATAGCATTAAAAAATATTAATGGTGTTTTAATTAGTATAAAGAATGAATTAAAAAACAAATATGAAACAATCAAAATTACACATATAGAATTAGAACCAACAATATATAATGATTACGAACCTAACGTATATATTAATAATGAATTATTAGATTTAACTACAGAACAATTTATTAAATTTAAATTAAATATTGGCGATAATTTGGTTGTTAATATTGAAACAGGAGAGTTAATGCCTGATCAAATTAATGCTAATCATAGTTTAGATTATAAATGTACATGCGGAGAAAATATTAAAGTAGAATCTAATAAATTAGTTTGTTCAAATAAATATAATATGTGTATATTTGATTATATTACGATTATAAATAATTATTTAGATATTAATGAAGATAATGATTTATATGATATTTATTCTAATTATGAATTAGAAGACTTAAATGAATTTACTGAATATTTATTATCATTACCTAAATTTAATTTTTATCAATTAACAAATGAACAAAAATGTAGTATATTTAATTTAAACTCTAATATTATATTTGAAAATAATTTTAATATTGATCAATGTTTAAAGTCATTAACGTACTCACAAGGAATACCAATGAAACATAAAAAAGATTATATAAATATAATCAAAGGATTATATAATGACCAATAAAGACTTAATTATTTATCTAAAACAATTGTTTGATAGGTTTGATGTTAATAAATTTGTATATGCAAAAAAAGAATTAGAACAATTTAGTTTGGTTCAGATGAGAAATGGTGGAATGATATCATCTGATGTTGGTAAATTACCATTCAGATGGATTCATTATGCTGTTATCACACCTAAACATTTGGTTGATATAAAAAAACAATTAACTTCACTATATGAATATACATTTAAACGTAATTTATATATAGACATTAGATTAATTAATAATGGATTTAATTATAAAGTTATTGATTACACTAATAAAAATAAAATAGTTGACAAAGGTCAATTAATATTCAAATCAACACCGAGTTTTATATATTATTTTATATTTATGTTAGGGAGATAAAATAATTGTTTACATTAATGAGAATGAGTGTTATTATATAAATAATAAATTAAACCATTTAATTAAGGAGATTTAAAATGAAAAGACAATATAAAACTAATATATTTATTAATTTAATAATGATAATATTGATTTTATTTATTATGTTTATTTTACATGGAATAAATAATAAAATTGATGAAATTATTGAAAGCAATAAAAGATTACCAGAATCTATTCATATATCACAATATGATAATTATATTAAAGCTCAACAAAATAAAGGGAGATAAAATAATGAGTAGAGAAGTTGGAAGAGAAGATATTGTTATTGGTAAATATTTAAGAATGAAAAGAATTAAAAATAATTTAACTCAAAAAGATTTGGCTAAATATTTAAAAGTTACTTTTCAGCAAATTCAAAAATATGAAAATGGAATCAATAGATTAAGTTTGACTAATTCTATTAAATTATCTAATTATATTGATTTTAAATTAGATGAGGTTAGTAATATTGTTGAATATAAGAATAATGATTAATTAAAAATTGGAGAGGATCAACTCCTCTCCTTTTATTTATTATTCTATTCAATAACCAATTCAATAAATTTTAAATATTCTGTAAATTCATTACCTTCATTATCTATCAATAAAATCTCTTTATCTATAGATAATTTCCCAGAAAAGTATCCATTATTATTTAATAATTCTTTAAATGATATAATAAGGTTATCTAAATTACTTTCTTTAGTAATTTCTTCCCAATTATCGTCATTAATAATTAAATTAAATTCTGAATTCCATTTAATTTCATTTTCTTTTCTAATAATAGAACTTTGGATATTTTCTTCTTCTACTAATATAGATTCTGAAGATTCTAAAATTAATACTAATCTTTTTCTATCTAATACTCTTTGAATTTCATGAAAATATTCATATTCACAATTTAATTTTTGTTCAAATTTATACATAATATTCCTATTTATAATTTATATAACCTTAATTGTATCTTTCTACCATCTAATATTGGAATAACAGAATTACCTGAAGAAGCTGAAGCAATACATCTTAGTATAACTTCATGAGTAGAACTTAAATTCCATGTCGACGGATATGTAGTTCCAGCAGATACTGGGTTAGAATATCTAAAATCACTATCAACTATTGCTGGATAATCAACTATTGCCTTGTTTACTGTAGGCATATCTAACCAATGAAAATGTGCAAAATGTGACGTATTTCCTGGCTCTAATTGAGCTAATAAAGATTGCCCACTAGAATCTATAAAATTACCTCTAGTTAAAGAGTTTCCATTGGCTTCATATAATACTTCTAATCTAAATATAGTTCCTTTAGTGATTCTTGATGGATCATTTTCAGTAAATTTATAACTAGCGGATCTAATTGTCATATTAGTTATGGTAGATATATTAGGTGATTGATAAATTATATTTGGATTTTTATAAACGCAATAATCAGTCGATGAAAAAATTGGCGCATCATATTCTATAATAAAATATAATTCTGCACTAGATGAACTTCCACCCCCACTATTATCATCAACATATTTTTTAGTAGCTATCCCTTGATCAACTGATGGAGTATACTCAGAAGCCATAATAATAGATCCATCATTAGTTAATATTGATCCACCACTACCATCATTTCTATAATAAAATCCACTTAATATATCAATATACGCGTCATTTCCAATTTCTGAATATATTAAATTAGTACATATATTAGCGCCACCACTTTTAGGAGTAATAGTAACTCCATTAGAACCACCAAAGTTTATATAATCTAGTTCGTCAAATGCATAACTTTCGTTTAATTTTATATAATTACTAATATCCTTTTTAAGAACGATAGTATTAATTGAAGAAGTTGAAAAATCAATATCATCATCGATACTTCTTTGATCTAGATATAAACTTTTAGTTCCATCATAATTTCTATATGATCCTGATTGGATCCATGCTCCATATATTTCTACAATACCATCTGGATTTGGATCTCCATCTTTAAATTTAACTGAATTAGTACCAGTACCTAAGTTTCTTACTTCATTTATTTTAATATAATCAGTTAGATCAGCTCTAGGAATACTGTCAATTTTTTGATTAAGAGTAGTTCCGCTTTCATAATTGATATTATTACCATCAAGAATTACTACTCCAGTTAACCCATTTACTGAGTCAACTGCACCTGAACCTCCACCTGAATTATCATTAAAATATTTTAATGTAACTAAGTCAGTATCTAAATTTGGTGAGTAAGATGATTGCATAGTATGAGAACCATCAATCAAATATGAAGTAGATAAATCAACGTCAGGAATATTACCAGATGTTATTATTTTATTATCTGGATTTGTTGGGTCATTAATAAATGCTCCATTTGGATCAGTTAATATAACAGTTTGTGTAGTAGTATTACCTATATCTAATGTATTATCATTAATTTCTGATGGTCTTATTACTTTACCAATATCTTCTATTTCATATGATTTTGATATAGTTCTAAATGATTGTAAAAATGCAGTTGATACTTGAGTTGGTATTCCTAAGTCAGTTTGAGTTAATACTACAGTTCCAGTTTTACCATTAACACTATCAACTGAGCCACCTCCTGATCCACTACCTTTTTCGTCAATATAAATATCAACTAATCCAACAAATTCAGCTGGGTATATAATTTTATCGTTGAGTTCTAAATCAACGGCTTTCTTTAATGAATCTTTCAAGTTTATTACTTGTTTTAATTCATCAGCAAAATTTCTTATTTCTATTCCAATCACCAATTGAGATGAATAAATAAAATATGAACCTGCTTTGGTAACAATGTATGTTTCCATATTATTATCCTCTTGTATTCTTATTAAAATGATTGGAATTATTTAGTTTTATTTAAATAACTCCAATCAAGTTAATTAAATGTGATAACTAAATAGTTTTCTTTCTAGTCATAATTAATTCTAACCCTTCTGGTGGGTCTATAAATATAGTTGATGAATCAAATAAACAATCTCTAAATTCAATAGTTAATGGAGAAGTATCTTTTATCACATTAACGTTACCTTTTAATTTAGAATTATTTTTTACATAATCAGAAGTTCCGGCCATATCAATAACTAAATTTTTAGCTCTAAATATAACACCCTCTATTATAATACTTTTATTAATATTTCCAGATAAATATATTCCATTGTTAACTTCTATTTCCTTAATATGAATTTTTTCACCAAGATGAAATTTATTTTCATGATCTCCTATAACTAAATGATCAAACTTTAATTTTTCAATAGTTAAATCATTTAACTCAGTAAAATAAATATATTTGTTATTATCTTGAGAAGTTAACAGTACACTTCCAGTAATAGTAGTAATTTTATCGCAATAATAATTTGGTTTATAATTATCACCACCAATTATTGGGTCAACTTCTATTGTCATAGTTTCACCTATATCAGTAGTTAACGATGTTCTAGATCCAACTTTTATATATTGAAAAGGGCTTTGAACAAATACACTTTCAATTCCAGGTTCAGTAACAGCAGATTCAAATTTTGTCCATCTATTAGGAAATGTATGATATATTAATTTTCTTTTTACTTCTTTTTTACTCATTAAATTTATAACTCTTATTTATATTAATTAAATAATTTTTGTTACTGATCAAATTAATTAAACTCAGATGATTTATCTATTTATTTAAATATAATTTTTCAGAAATTAAATTTTCCCTAGTTTTATTATTCAAATCTGCTATCATTACAATATTAGGAATATTAATACTAAATTGTGGAGATTTAATTTCTATTGATAATCTAAATTCAAATTTACCTAAAAATCCAGCATGTTGATCTAATCCATTTTGTATTTGATTAATAAAATTATCAATTTTCTGATAACTATTAACTTTATCAAATAATGGTAATGAAAACGCTTCATTAGTAATTAAATCAATTGTATTTAAAACATTATTTAATTCATTTTCATAATTGTCTACTTGACCAATATATAAATAACCATCAGTATAAAATGATAATTTTACATATTCATTCTCAGAAATTATTTGTTCTGATTTTGGTCCTACTTCTAATAAATAAACATCTAATTCGTTGTTCAATTTATTTCCTTTATTTAAAATTTTGAGAAGATATTATTTTCATAATATAATTAACTATCTCTTCTCATATAAAATAATTAATCATTTTTCATTATTATGAAATTATTCTATTAAATTATTTATCTAACTTTTATTACAGTGTAAAAAAGTCTTTCATCTGTTCTTCCTCGAGTGGCTCTATTACCTGCTGATGGTGCCCCAGTGTTCTTAAGATTATTATCTCTGTATGTATCAAACAATATTCTTGTAGCATTATCCCATGATCCTGTTTTTACTCCAGAGAAACCTCCTTGGTTACCCTTAGTATAAAAAATACCTCCTGTACCATCATTTCTATAAATAAAATCATTGAATTTACCTAAATTACCAGTCATTTGAGGTAATGTTAATCTTAGATCATTAGATGTAGCATAATTTTGAGTGGTTAATCCTTGGCCTGAATTCATTCCAGTAAATCTTGGAACTCTAGACACATTAGCATCAGTAGTGCCGCCATTATCAACATCTGATTTTGGAAACCATCTATTTTCGTTAGCTCCACCATCAACTTGAACTGACCTCGATACCCAAGAACTTGAGGTTAAAAATTGAGTTGAATATGTCCAAGTATCAGGAAATCCACCATATTTATTTGGATGGCCAACGCATATATGGTCATCAGCATATAATTTCATCATATTCAATATTTCATTAGTTGATGCTTCAATGATTTTTCTTGATGCAATCTCTTGTGGATATGATGACCAATATTTTCCTGCATCTCTATGATTAACTGTTGACCCATCAGGTAACATATAAACTGGATCTTTACCTGAATGATCTAATACACAAACATATAATTTGTTATTAGTCGCTGATTTTACCGTATCTCCGACAACATAGGCTTGAGTATTATCCCAAATTGTTATAACATTTTTAAATTGATTAACAAAATTATCAACTTTAATTGCCTTGAATTCTCTAGATGGATTTAATCCGCCTTCTAATCCAGTTGATAATAATATATATGTTTCTCTTGAATCTTCATAGTCTAGCTCAGGAATTCCTTGTCCAAGAATTGGAATTGTAAAAGTTGACATTATTATATATTCCTCGTTATTATATTGATGAGTTCTGTCATAGTCTATATTTGGTATTATTGTTAATTCTTCATTGTCAAATATTGATGTAGCCTCAACAATACCAGAATTATTATTAGAATAAAACTTTCCTTTATAATCTAAAACTAAATTAGTTGGATTAACTTTTATTAAGTTCCTTAATTCTAGTGGAATTTGATTAGTATATTCGTTATATGACGCTTGGGTAAATGATAATACATCAGAAAATTTAGTAGATAGATTATCCATTGTAAATGGTATAAAATTATTTCGATGAAATTGTCTAAGCGCAAACGATTGAGGATTAAAGAATTTAAACTTACATTTAATAGTATCAGTTAATTCATATAAATCAACAAACAGCCTATTATTAACTTGATTGTTATATTCAAATAGTTGAGATAATTGACTTATTTTAAAAGCAATATCAATATCTCCATTTGGATTTCTATAATAAAAAGTAATATCAGTCATAGTAGTTGAATCTCTGATATTATTTTCAAATATTATTAATCCTTTTCTTGGTGAATCCATATTAATATCTAATATACTTGATTCGTCGCCAGCATTATCAATATAAGAATATTTAAAACATTCCATTATATAATCAACTGTTAAGTCTGATATAAACTGTTCATTTAATTCAGATATATTTATATTATTCATTGTCATTATATAAAATTTCCTCTAAATATGTAAATATTATTTGAATCATAAACTTGTGTATCATCAGATGTTAAATCATATAATATACCATTATAAGCAAAACAATTTGGGTTAGAATATAATACTCTATTTTGTATTTTCTCGATAATAATTGGAACTGATTGATTATTCCAATTATATTGCAATTCATATGGATAAATTTCTAATAATGTTCCATTATCATATACAATAAAATTATCATATATATAACAATTATCTATATTATATTTTTTCTTATTGATTAAATCTAATAATATTCCTTGAATTCGATATGAAGAATTAGATCCTATCTCAATATATTGATAAGAAGTATAATATTCATCTAATTTAACTAACGACAAATCATCTTTTTTTATCGCAGTTTTATACAAATCAAAGTCTTCAGGTATAATATATCCATCCAATGTAGTTTGATCCAATACACCATTATTCCAAATTCTTTGAGTAGGAAGCTGGTCAATAAAATCACTTGAATAATATATGTAATTCTTTTGACCAAAGCAAACAATTAATGCATTTCTATTATATGGATATACTCTTGGTTTTATTAGTGTCCTAGACATTGTGATATTATTACTAGATGCTGTATTATATTGAACAACTTTTTTATCTTTTAAATAAAATAATTCTACTTGATTTTTAAGTATCTTATAATAATATGCTCCCAATACTGGATCAGAATGAATATCGGTATATTTTCCTAATAATAACTTTGCCATTTATTGAATTTCCTATTTATTAATCTAAAAATAATATTCTTAGTGCAGATATTGTCGATGTTCCAGCTCTTGTAGTCAATGAAGTCATATTTGAACCACTAATATTGTTTAATCGTAATACAAATCCATCAATAAAAAACGGATCTGATGAAGTTCCAATAAAGCTAGTTTTAAAACTAAATTCAGTATCAGCTACAGCAGTTCCAGTTGTTTTTATTCTAGTATTTCTATGAACTATATCATTTGCGGTCGCTCCTGGGGCAGTAACTGCAGCAGGTCTAGAAATTAAAAATTCATATTCCCTAGTTATTGCTGCCCCGCTTGCAAAATCTGCTAAAAATAATCCGGAAAATTGTAATTGTTTTTGTAGCTTTAATACTTTTATAATATTAGTAGTTACAGAAACATAATCTCCAATTATTCCGGCTCCAGATAATAGAGTTGGAGTTCCTAGATTTAAAGTTAATAACGTACCATTGTTTACTGTAGTTGCAGTTATAGGTATTTGAACTATTGCTGATTTTAATGCTTTCAAGTCACTATAATTTTTAGTTACTGCGTCTTGTGGATTTATTGGATCGGCTAATCCTGTAATATTAAAATTACTCATAGGAATATTAGCCGTTATTGTGCTAGTACCATTTCTATTAATTTTAGCTGTGTCTTGAGTATCAGTATAATTCTTAGTTGATACATCTTGAGCGTTAGTTGGATCAACTACTCCAATAATCTTTTGAGTATTCATATTAAGACTAGCAGTAGGTAATGAAGTACCATCTAATTTATATCTTAAATTATCAGCGGTATCCATTTGTAATTTATTAACTGCATCAGTATTAGCTATACCAGTTGTTAGATTAATAACTTTATGAGAATTGGCATTTATATCTGCAGTAAATGGAATAGTTCCATCCGCTTTTGTATATCCAGTAACAACACCATCAGCATAATTTTTGTTTACTCCATCTGTACCAAGAGTTGGTGTAGATACATTTAATAATTTATGATTATTAATATTAACATCTGCAATAGGTGTTAATAATTGATAAGTTGTTCCAATACTAGGAATATCTGATTGAACTAGTACTACTGATCCAGTTTTAGTATTTACACTAGTAACTGGATAATTAACCGCGTTTAATCTTGTATTTAAATCAACTAAACTCGATTGAACATCAGTTTTTGCATTTACTGGAGCATCTAAATCAATGTCTCCTGATGTTAATATAACATCACCAGATTCACCATTAACAGAACTAACATTATTATTAGCTAATTCATCTAATATACCCTCTATTACATCATGGATTGATTGAGGAGTATATGTTGAGTCATTTGGATTTCTTCCAGTTTCGATAATTTCACCAGATTCTGGATCAGTCCCTGTAGTTAATTCTTTTTCATAATATATATCAGATGAATCTATATGATAGCCAAAAAATTCATCATAAGATGGAATTGGATTACCTGGATTGTTTGGATCATCAATATCTGGACCTTGCTCATAATGATGAAATTGTCTTTTATTTAATTGAGAATCAACAGTAACAAATCTTTCAAAATCTAATTGATTAATTTGATCTTGTACATATTGTTGAGAAGCAGCTCCGATATCATCAGCAGTTAATGGCACATCACCTTTAACTTGTGGATTATCAGGATCAGTATTATCATTAACTAAATATGGTTGAACTCCTGCAACAGACAATACTGGTTGACCGGCTAATTGTCCTTCTAAATCATCTAATCTATCTCTAACAGGATCTAATACTGAATCTTGAAAATATAAATTAGTACCTTGAGGTATATTTGTAGTTGTTAATGTAATAGCATTATCTACTATATCAACTCCATTTATATTATCTAATAATTTAGCATTTAATGTATTTAAAGATGTTTGATATTTAATATAATATTCATAATTATCAAATAATCCAAGATGCTCTTTTGATGGTAACTTAAATTTACCTTCTTGTGGAGTTGCTGGAATTTTCTTGTTGTATATTTCTACTACTAATAATAATTGATCCGAAGTCAAATCAGAATATCTATGTTCAGATACTGTTCCACCAACCTCGACGATTGTTGCCCATAATTCAACATCAAATAGATATAGATCACCTATTTCATCATATAATTCTGGATATAAATCAATATCAACAAATGATGCATCACATCTTAATATATTTGCATTTTGCATAACATTAGCAACCAACGCGTTTGCTGAGCCGAGAATTTGTCCAACATAATCATTATTATAAATAATCGGACTTTCACCATCTTCTAAAGTATTTATATATGCAACTTTTCTAACTGTATTATTATCTACAATCACATTTGATCCTAATACAGTAGTATCTATTTTTGGATTTAAATATTTAACTGATTTAATTAATCTAGTTAAATCTTTATTGTAATGTATCTTATTTGGATTGCCAGCCGTTAGTGAAGGTGTTACTAACCCATCGGTAATTACATTATCATTATCATCCAATTGACCATCAACTCCATGAGCAGTATATGGCATGTTATTATGATCTAACATTTGAACGATTATTTGTGATATAGTAAATTCATCTTTTATAATACCTTTTACAACAATATTAATTTTCATTTTTGTAAATAAAGCAGAATCATAATAATCATCAGACCTAAATACAGTGCTTAATACAGCAGAACCATCATCATTCATTATTTTATATAATGCCATGACAATAAATTTAGTTGAGCCATCAGATGGATATTCATACAACAAAGGTTCTTCTACTTTAGGAACATCAAAAAATTTTGTTGGGTCAAGTCTTGGATCTGTTTCAATTAATTCTACTGTAGAAATATAATCAAGACTTTTATAAATAAATAATTTGTAAGGATTAGAATCTTCTGTAATTTCTCTAATCGTTTCTATACTAATGGCCATACTATATTTCCTTATTTAATTTAATCAATTTCATCTTCCATTCCAACAAAATATTTACTAAAATTTGTAGTCACTAATGTTCCACCAATGAATCCTGAACTCGAGAAAGTCGTTATTGATTCACTATACAATGTTGATGGAACATCTATATTATCAAGCTTTTCCATTAATCCAACAGTCAACAATTCTGAATGTGGAGTTTTATTTTCCATATGGTATGTTAAGTTTGGTGTTCTATCTTCACCATAACTTATTTGTATTATATTAGAATATTTTCTATCTACATTTTTTAATACCACTGAAAATTTATATGAATTTCCAGAATAAAAATCAATTTGTTGTATAATTGATAATATAGGTAATTCTATTATTATTATTATTGATCTACTATTATTAGTACCACTCCATTTGAATATTTTTGGAGTTGTAGTATTTACAAATTCTTCTGGTATGAAATTTAAAAATTCAACAGAATATTGTCTAGCTTTGTTTGGTCTAAGATTATCAAATTGTTGTATTGGTATATAATCGTCTTCTGTATTATCAAGATATAGTAATTTATATTGTCCAATATCTTCAGAAATTGTTCCATCTATTATCATTATTAACTCTCTATGTTGACTAAGTGAAAATCATTAAAAAATGTTTGTGATATACCATATGATAATTCTTTTATAATATTGATCTTTAATATTAAATTTTCTAATTGCAATCCAAAACTTTTTGTATAGTACAATTCATCGACTAAATTTTTAAAATATATATTAAATTTAGTCAAATTATCTATTGATAGATTATCTATCGTAGCATTAAATTCAAAATTTCTATAATCATATTCTAATTCAAAATCAGCACCTAACACTGTTATAAATAAATATTCTAATGATTCTCTAAGTCCTTTTAGTCTATACATAACATTTATTATTACTAATAATTCGCTATTACTATAGGATGTTCCCAATGAGCTAAATAAATTTAATAAGTTATCAAACATAGATTTTAAATAAACAGACTTAATCTGATCTTCAACATCATATGAATCAAAATAAATATCTTCATTTTTTTCATAAAATTTGTCTAACATAAATCTTGCTGAATTATAAATATCAATACTTGATATAGTTGGATCTAATTTTACCTTTAATGGCATAATATGTTCCTCCTAAACAGACTTATCATTTATATATGTTATATTTCTAGTAAATTTTAAATATTCATTATTTAATAATTGAATTGTAGTAGTGGCTAATGCTGAACTATCAATTGATGATATATATTCACTATCATTTAATTTTCCTAATAAGAAAAACGGATTAAATTTCAGTCCAATTTGTTTCTCATAGTTATCAAGAATATCAGTTAAATATTTGGTCGCTATGGAGATATTATCCGTATAATATATAGTCACTGTAAAATCGTAATCTTTTGGATCAGTATTTTCCATTGATATATTATCATAAATATAATATGCTGTTTTTAAATAATTTTTAAAATCAGTTATAGCATCTGCTGGAATTTCATTACCAGTAAATGTTTTATAATATATTGTTATTCCAGATGAATTTTTAATAATATTAGATCCAAGAATTGTTCCTTGAAAGTAGTCCTTAACTATAAATTCTAAATCAGTATTTGATTTCACAATAAAACTAGATTTATAACTATTTTGTATTTTATACTTCAACAAATCGATATCATCTTCTCTAGCAATAAAGCTATTATTAGAATTTACTTGAAAATTACTTAAAATATCAAAATCTTTAATTTCTTTATTTATTTCAGATAAATCTAAATTAACAAAATCACTATATTCTAAATATCTAATAGCATATAAATCATCTTCTGTTTTAAATGGATTATTGATTGTAAATGAATATGACGGTCCAGTTGTAATAATTAATTTATTTTGATTAATATTATCTTTTAAATAATCTTCATATGAATCATACAATACATATGGCTCGTTATCAGCATTAAATATGATTAATGATTGTGATATGTTTGATTGAGATATTATTGTTCCAAATTGATTTGATCGTTTAGTAATACCTCTATATCCATCTTTTAAACACATAACAACTTCTATAGATGTTCCTGTTGGATTTGGAGTAACGTCTCTAATAAATTCATAGTCTTTGTTATATCTTAATTCATATCCGTCAATTGAAAAGAACAAGTCAAATTTTTTAACTGAAGTATTTTCTACTGGATTCAAGCCAGTTATTGTATAGACAATATTTTGACCTCTAAATACTGAGTATCCTCTAGATGCTGCATGAGTTATCATAGAGTTTAATACTGTTGAGGTTAGTAAATTCGTTTCTTTTAATAGATTTAAATCTATTATTTCATTGTTATATAATGCATAGGATAATGACGCAATGATTGTTGATATTGCTGGACCTTCTATATTATTTGTCTCTGCTATATTTTCAAATGCAGATTTATATTCTGAATATTTCATTAGTTATAAGTCCTTTTTATTAAAAAATATCATCAAAGATTAATCCTCTTTGTTCTTCAACATCATCTTCAGTAACTTTTACTGTTATATGCAATAATTTATCTTCTATATTTATAGTTGGCTCTAATGTAATATTATTTGATAAATAATTATTCTCATCAATAAAATTAGCCAAGTCTATTTCTAATTTATCTTTTGACATCGTATTAAATTCTGAAAATGTCGTATTAAAAATTCCTATACCTTTCGATATAGGAATTGAATTTTTTTGTAAGGATAAATTATTATCAAATACATCTGATATTATATCAATTGAATTATTTAAAGGTAACCCAAATTTATTTATATAAGTCATAATTTATCCTTTTAATTATTTAGAACTTTTACTGATTATATAATCTATATGATCTTTATCAAGAGCTTCATATATTTGTTCATTAGTTAATTTACCTTGAATTGATTTGAATAATTCAATAGATCCTTCATCTTCTTTTAATGAAGCATTAGAATCATCCATATTAATTTTCATACAAGATAAATTCTTTATTTTTGTTAATTTCTGCTTGTCATATTAAACATTTCTTATATATTATATCTTACGATGAATGAATGAATTTGTTTATTTCCATTACTCAAAGCTTTAGTTTCTAATTCTTGGAATTTGCTTACTTCATAAATCAACCATAAAGATTTTGATGGAGTATATTGAATACCACCTACAAATTCTCTACTAATTTCATAAATTTCTTCATAAGCTAAATAAGGTTTAAACTGACCAATCTGATAACTTGTATATGTTGACCAAGATTTATCTTCAGTATTTGATCCACTTAATAAGTTAGTATACTGAGCTCCAGATAAACCTAAGTAAAATTTACCTAAAGTTAAAGAAGTACCTACCATATTTTGAGTAACTTTATATCCAATAAACTCAGCTTCATTATAACCATAAGCTATAGAGAATATTTTAGTTTCTAAGTTAACATAACCACCTCTTTGAATATCTTCTTGTTTACCTTGACCTTGGAATCCAAATTTAATTACACCAATGTTATTTTCATATGCAATAGCTTTTCTAATTCTCCATTGAGTAAAATCAGAACCTTCACCATCAGGCATATAATTTGTTAGTCCAGAATCTATCTTAGTAACATAAGCCTTATCTGTTTTTAATAGAACATTATCTGAGATAACATTGGTAAATTTACCAATTTTCACTTTTCCATATGTTTTGTTAGAAGCTTCAATAAAAGATTCTCTGTTTGTTAAAAATGATTTGTCTTTAGTATGTTTATCTTGAGATCCAATCCCCCAAAGAGTAACTGCTTTAATTGTTACATCTTTAATTTCATAAAAAGTAAAAGATAATTGTAACCTTGATCCTAAGTCATTAATTGTCGAATCAGATTTACCTGATTGTGACATTAATGCTATACGACCCGATACATCTAAAGACTTATCATCTGTTTTATAAATCTAGATAGCCATTACTGTCTTATATCCGAATACTAATCCAAATAAAATTATTAGAAATGATATAAATATAACTTTATTTTTCATTTAAAGAATCCTTATTAATTTTTCTGTATGTTTTGCTAAAAACTTAATTATTATTTTAATTGGAGACCATAATAAATATAATATACCTAATGATACACAAATCCAATAATAAGCTGGAAATGATTTACTAACTGTAATTGGTTTTTCAAATAATTCAAACATATTGGCTATTACAGGAAGAGCAACTACTCCTAAGAATATTGCATTTGCAAATATTAATTTGATCCATAATAATTGAGTAGATAATACTGATACAACTTTCACAGTATCTAATCTCCATCTATAAAATGATGTTAATAATATTGCTAAATAAAGGATACATAATACCAATCCTTTAGTCCATAGTCTTTGCGCTTCAATAAATGTTACACCAGAATTTGGTATATTTACTTGATACATAACTACGTTTGCATAAATTACAACTACTGCAGCTAAAGCTCCAAATGCTGATAACAATGCTATTTTATATTCCCTAAAAGGTTCGACTAACCAATTCATTTAATATCCTCTCATTAATTTATTTAGTTTATAGTTTGTTGGGTTAAAATAATCTAATATTAATTTTAAACACTTTTCTGGTTCCATCTCATAACACATAAACACATCAATTGCAGCATATCCTAATTCAGGAAATGTATGAATTGATATATGAGATTCTGCTAATACAATTACTCCAGTAACACCCTGTGGTTTGAATTCATGCATATATGAATATAATATAGTAGCATTAGCTTCTATAGCACTAGTCTCCAAACAAGACTTAATATCGCTAACAGAGTTTAGTTTGTCAAAATCAACACCTTCTAATTCAATGATTAGATGTTTACCAATTTGTTTAAAATTATTATTCATTTCATTTTAACTCCTAGCAAAAGAGCTTTTTAGGCTCTTTAATTTTGTTTATTCATTATTAATATGAACACCTTTAAATTGCGTCATTTGTTTTCTTAGTATAGGTTCGATTAATATACCAAAAATTAATGATGCTATATAATAAATATAAAATTTATATGCGCTTAAATGTTCTGATCCAATAAATGATTCTCTTAAATCAAATACTAATGTACAACCTAAATATAAGTTTAATACTAATAATGAGATCCATATTATCCTTGAAGGTCGAGTATTTAACTGACCTTTAAATGTTAATAACATTAGATATAAATATATACCACACATTATTACACCTTGAATTAATAATAATCCAGTGTCTATCTTTGATGTTACAAAAGATAAATGGAACAATACAATGTATAATATTGGAGATATCGTGTATAATGGAATAAAAATATCCATTACAGCTATTTTAGGTAAATTGAATTTCATAACATAATCTTCTTTGTAATGTTGATAATTTATATAACCTAGGGTTCCTAGAATTGAAAGTAATATAATTTCCATAATTTAATTATCCGAACTAAAAGAAATGTTATATCTATACTCATATCCTAATCTATTATAATATGCTCCACCTAATATAAAATTATCTTTATAATCAATGTAATTTTCTAGAGTATTTTCAATAAGTTTAAAATATTCGAATGCTATATCTTCTGAAATTACTCCTTCAGGAACTTCTATTTTAGAAATTAAATTATTAATAGTATCACAATGAATTCTATGAGTATTTTTTAATTCTATAATTTCATTATAAGAAGATACTTCTGTTATTTTAATAGATAGATATAATTGAAGTTGGGTAATACTATTATCTTGCTCAGTCTTGATAAAGTTTGGGAATGGATTATAAGTTGATTGAATTCCATATTTCATAAATATTTCCTTATTCTATTTTAACTTTTTGTGATTTTGGAACTCCTGTAAATGACATAGTTCCAGATATAGGATTTCCTTGAAATATACCAGAAAACTGAAAAGCATCTTGATCAGTCAATGGAGTAAATGTCGCCCCATTACTGCCTAATTTAATATTTGGGCTATCAACAATAACATTGTCTGCTTTAATTGTGATTGTTCCTGGTGTTGTTAAATCAACTGCACTAGTACCTTTTTTCAAACCAAGAAAACTATCAATCCTTAATGGAGTATACAAGAACAATTCTCTTGACATCATTAATAATAACACATCATCACCAATTTTTATCTCTGATGAATGAACACCAAAGAATGTACAATTCTTCTGAGGACCAGTACCAAACACATCTATGTCAGCGACTAATGTATCATCATTAATTTTTACTATTGCACCTAGATACCACTGAGGTTTAAAATCCTTGATCATGTTAGTATCCTATTAGTATTAATTCATCAAATTTATCTTTTAGATCTTCAAATGAATAAAATTTGATTGGAAATGTTGATCCGAATCTATTTTGTAATAATAAACTGTTTTTATTATGCATAACTATATATTGTTGGTCAGAGCTATCTTTGACAATAATTTCTAATCTATAATTATTAAATAATAAAATATCTAATGTTTCTAATACTGTGTTAGATAATTTAAATATGTCTTTATCTATTAATAAATTTAAAAATTTTTTATGATGTTCATTCATTTCTATATCTCATTTGCCCCGACTATCAAATCGGTAGTTATCTTTGATTCTGTAAACATTTCTGTTTTGCTGATTACTGTATAAATTAAATTTGATGCATAAACACCATCTATTATTACCTTATCCCCAACATTTTTCTTTGGAGATACTGTTTCATAGTGTAATAATAATGATATTCTAGTTAATCCATCTACGAATTGTTGATTAATTAATCTATTCTTATAAAACTCTGATTGTGATAATTTGTTAACAAATAGATTTTCGTCTAATCCTTGATAATAAGTAAAATTATTCAATTTTTTAACAGAAATATTACTAGTTAAAAATTTATTTCTTACAACAATATTACCAATATTCTCAGCACCTAAATTAGTTTCTTTTTTCGATATGTTCATTAATTGAATATACTTATCAGATATTACCAAAGGAATTCCTTCTGATACTCCAGATAACAGATATGTTAAACTCGACAAATCAGTCTCATTAATTTGATAAAAATTACTTTGTAAATTTGATTTTATATCTAATATATATGGTGTTCCAATAATATTAAATGATGTTTTTAAACTAGTTGATAAAAATCTTGATCTACTTTCTTGTAAATGTTTATAAGGTAAATTTATGCCAGTGAATTCGTACACTCCATTACCAACAAATTTAGATTCTATAATTCCCATATTAAAATTATAAAAATAATCATTAAAGTTTATTTTAATGATTAAATCAGTAAATCTTAAATCTAATCTTTTTAAAGAATATAATTTTAATATTAATCTTGGAAAATTATTTAATTCATAAGTAACTTCAAATGATAGAAACTTTTTAGAATTATCTAATAAATCTTTTCTATTAGAATCTAATATATTTATCTCATAATCATTATATATCATCGTTAAAACTCAATGCTTTTTCATTCTCTATTTGAATATTTTGAAATACTATACGTAACTGCTCTTTGCTAATTACATTAATTACAGTTTTTAAATCAAATGTAGAATAAGGATTTAAAAATATTAATATTGGATAATACATTGGATCATTAAAAACATCTTCCGCGATCAAATCAGCTCGACCAGCAAATTTGGTGATGGTATAATCAGTTGTCTGTATTGTTGATAATATATAAATTAGAAATGAATTATATGGATCAGTAATATCTATATATTTTAATACATCAAAATCATCAGTAATTGATATACCTGTTGCTCCAGAACCAGATGATTCATTAAAAAATATTTCACTCATATTAATATCCTATTTTATATGATTATTTGTTAAATCATCTAATGTAACTATAGAGCCATTTATAAAGTTAAATTTGGCAATAATAAACAATGGTTTATCATTCTGTGTTCTTTGTGGTGATAAACTATATGTAACATTATCGCATAATAAATTTTTATATGTTGATGCTCTCGTTTTTATAATATATGAACCTGGTATTCCACTATTAAATGTTAATGGCATTCTAAATCCATTTGGTGCAGTTATCTTACCAGATAATCCGCCTGTTTCTTTTGTCGCTGTAAATCTACCAACAAATCTTTTTAATACCTTAGAAAAATCACCGACAATATCAGTTTTACTAGTGTCAGTTATTGCATAATAATATACTGTTAATCCAGGATACGAAATATCAGTACCATTGAAACTTTTATAGAAATCAGATACAGATACTAATTTAGCATTTAATGATTCTGTTGTACCAGTCCATTCACCGGCTTTACCGCCACTTAATTGATCAACTTGTTTAACATTATTCAATATGTTTTGGCCAACTTCAGTACTTTTTCTTAATATATCAGATATCAAACCTGTTTGTTGACCCCAATTATTCTTAATACTAACTTCTAGTGTATCAGTTAACAAAAATCCTTTGAATAACAGATCTACATCTTTTGTTCCACCAGTATATATTCTAGCATTTAATTCATCATTATTAATATGTTCATCGTAATAATATATAGATTTTGCCATGTATTATCCTCTTGATGTTTTATATTTGTCTAATATGGATGAATTTTGTACTATCACAGTTTCTTTAACTGGAGTAATAATAAGTTGGCTTTTATCTCTATTTGGGTCATTGACCTTGGCTAAATGGTCTTTGATTGCATTTCTTTGATTTCTAGCTTCAATATCTTCCTCAGTAGGATTTTTTCTACGAGATTCTTTATATTTTTTTATCTGGTCTTCCATTGATTCAGGTGTTTCTACAATTCTATTAGGTTGTTTAACTTCATTTTGTTGGACAACTTGGGTAAATTGTTGAGGTTGTTGAGCTAACATTGTTGGATTATTTAACTTAACAGTCTCAGTTAACTGTGCTTGTTCTTTAGGTTTAACTTCATCCTGTTGGATAACTTCTTGGTTATCTTTATTTCCATCAATAAATTTATCGACTAATCCGCCTAATGCGTTGCCTGCAAAATATCCTAAAGTACCACCAAGTAATGGACCACCAAATACAGATCCTAACAATCCACCAGCAATACCACCAATATTTTTACCAATATTAGACCCTTCCTGTTGAACTTCTTCCTGTTCACCTTCATTATCCAAATCTGGCAAGTCAGGTTGTTCTTGAGGTTGATCTTCTTTAGAGCTAAATAAACTTCCAACAGCATTAGTTATTAATCCTGGAACTACAGATAGCACACCAAGAACCGTACCAACACTATCAACAATAGTATTTTTGTTAAAACTTTTTTGTTTTTCAGCAGCTTCTTTAGTGGATAATTCTTTTTTAGCTTGGTCAAGATTGAAATTTAATTCACCTAATTTTTCGTCATTAGTCGGTTCACCCTGTTTCGGCCTACCACGTTTAGGTTTAAAATCTTTTACTTGCTTTTCATAATATCTAATTTTATCTTTTGTAGCAGCTTGACTTAATTGTGGAGCTAATTGATCTTCTGACAAACCAGATGCTGAAGCCGTATTTGTTAATATACTTGCGATACCACCAAATAAACCAGTTCCTAATACTTTTCCTAATACTCCACCAAGTAATCTACCAACCATACCTCGACCGAGTAGGCCACCAAATATTGATTTACCGGCATATTTAACCACTTTCATTAATGGTTTGGCTACAAATTTTAATAATGGTTTACCTAATAATCTTATTATCGCTCCAATCATTGGTCAGCTCCTTCTAATGGTACTAAATTAGGATTTAATTCCATCTTAGCTTTCATAATTTCTTCATGTTGTTCAATCATTTCATCAACATTTTTAGGTAATAAAGTTAATATATTAGTATTATAATATTCTCCAAATAGCATTGAAGTATTTAGGATATTTCTAGTAGTTAATCCTAAATAATGAAAACAAATCCACAGTCAATGCTGATAGCGATACTGTGGTCTCCTTTGTACAATTGTTACATTTTATTTTATTTGGTAATAATGGATCTAAATTATCAACTAAATTTAATAATTTTACTATATCTGATTGAGTAGCATTTTCTACAATATGTTGAACTCTATTTCTATTTGGAATAAAATCTAAATAACAGCAAATTATAAACACTTGTTCATGTGGTAGACTTTTTAATCCCATAAATATTCTAGCGACATGTCTAACATCTTGTAATGTAGGTATTCTAGTTTTAATTTCATCGTTACCAATTTTAATTTTATCCGGCAGATCTAACCCAGTTTTAAAATCTATATCGGTTAATTTGATTTGTTGTATAAATTTATTATGACATTCATCACATTTAAATGGAAAATCAAATGATATGTCTTCTTTAACTGACATACATTTTTTTAAAAATGATATAGCAGGTAAATCAAATAATAATATATCATTAACATTTTCAATATTTAAACTATCAATATCTCTTAATAATCTTTGTATATAATTATGTACTGGATAATTATTATATATTAATATATCATTAAATGTATATAATGGTATTTGAAGTAAATAATCAGGATCACTATAATATTCACCTCTTGAAGGTAAATTTGATAAAGTTATATTTTGTTTCATAATTATATTCCTGCAGGATTATATGGAGTAGTTGATACATATTTGGTATCATCATTAAATTCTCCGATAACATTAAAATTTATTTTAAATTCAGTTATCTTTGGATTAGTACTAGCATCAATTTTAAATTCATATTCTGGGATCACATAAAATATCTTTTTAAATTTAATTTTCTTATCTTGTGTATAGATATATAGCGTTAATTCACTACTTGCTTCTTTATAAGGCAATGTTCTTCTATTATCATCATAAATAGCATTCATATAGTCCATAAAGTATCTTCTTATTAAACTATCTTGATTATCAAAACAAGTAATACTTATAGAAGGTACTTCAGATTTATATCTTGGAATTACTAATTTCAAATCATTTGGTAATTCAAATATTTGATTCTTTACAGTGTTATAATTTAATAATACGTTAGTAACAGGAAACCATGGTGTTCCACCTTCTATTATTTTTAATGGATTTTCTGGTATTTTTGGAGATGATAATCCATATTTTTGTAATTTAATATCCCATAATGAAGAATCATCTAAAGTGTAACTTTCTAGAGTCTCTCTTCCTTTAAACGGTAATTCTTTTATATCAGAAATGCTTTGTTTATAATTAGCAATTTCATTTAATACTTTTGTATATGTTCTAAATCCACTATCTGGGTCGTTAACATTTACAATTTTCTTATTTTTTTTATCATCAAATGGAAGATTTTGATTTCTTCTAACTTTAACTGGATTTGGTGATATGGCTAATTGAGCATAATAAGCAGCTTTTTTAGGATCAAGGTCTTTTAAGTCTTTTATAACTTTATTAAATTTAGCAATTGTTTGAGTAGCTACATCTTGATAATGATATAAATCATCAATTTTCACCGGACCACTATTATTAGCTAGATAATCTTCAAATATATTTATTGCCATATTAATTTCCTAAGTTATCTCTAAAATTATCAAAGATATAATAATTTATTAATATTATATTTTAGATAATTTCAATATTATAAGGGTAAAATTAATTACCCTTATATATTTTATTAAACTATACGTCTGTTCTAGTAATAGTCGTAATAGCTGTTTTAGCAGTATCAAAATCAGCAGCATTTTTAATTGCAGTAAATACTGCATTTATTTTAGTTACCAAAGTTCCTTGATCTGTATTATATACTGTTTTATCAAGTTTTGTTGGATCCGGAGTTGGTACAACTGAACCACCAGATAATGATACCATATAAATGTCACTATCAGCTCTTATAAATTGTCCACTAGATAAATTTAAAATAGATACAGTTTCTAATGGATGATTTTCAACAACAATAACTTCATCAGTATCAAGTACTTCTACGGTTACGATAAATCTTTCTTTTGAAAAAAATACAAAGTCACCATCAGCGGCTACCGGAGTAATTGTTCCTTTTGGTATTAAATTGTTTACATATGCCATGTTTATTATTTCCTTTTATACGTTTAATTGATTAAATGTAATGTGCTCAAATTTTAAAGTAAATCCTTGCTTTGCAATCAGATCTTGTTGATTAGAATAGTCATTTGCGAAGCTTACGTTGTTTACATATCCTGATTTGCAAATTATTTCATTTATTGGATTACCAGAAGTGTTTAATCTTGTTAATGTTAAATCACATTTTAAAAACTCTGATCTTAGTCCTAAATTAGTTTCTGGATCTGACTGTAAAGAAACCCAACTGTTTACCCAAGCAACAATACTTCCATCTTCAAAATCTGTAAAATTTAATGTTACCTCACCATTTCTAGCAACCCTGCTGCTTGGTTGATATTTCATGAAATCACGATGATTCCATTCTAATATTTTTGCAGGCATTGGGTTTGGTGCTGATACTGAATGTACTTGGGCACTTATGACGTCATTACCTGGAAAGTATATCGCCGCTGGTATCTTGATAAAATTTATATCCCAAATACCAGTTGTTACAAATTCCTTGTTAGTATCATAAACCGACCTATTCACATTATTTAAAAAACCTTTTGAAGAAGCAGATTGTTTAAATGGATTAATATCATTAATTGCCATTATTCTATTTCCCTATTATTAGTTAATATAATAAATCTAATTTAATATCTTCTATTAAATCTATAGATTCATAAGTTAATTGTAATTCAATATTTACAGATAATTTGCTAAATACTGAATCATCATAATTAGTTAATTTTATCGACTTAACAATGTCGGCATTCATATATGATTGAAAATTATTCAATACAAATATAAGATCTGATTGACTTATATTATTAGAAATAGTCCTTTGTAAATAATTAGACAATAAAAATGGTATGATCGCAACAGAAGTTTCTTGATTTCTAATTCTACATCTATCGATATAATAGCTAAAATTATCAAATTGAATTTTATTTATTAAATCATTATCAGCATTATCATTTGTATAACTCTGCAAAGCAAATTTAAAATCAACAGTTCCTAAAAATGAATAATTATTTATGTATGAATATAAAAATCCAAATGTAATATGCAATTTATTATTATTTTTAATAAGTAAATCATTATCTTCAAATATTACCAAATTAGTATTTTGACTATTTCTATTTTTACTAAAAAACAAATAGTTTCCACTTGGTAATTTTTCTTCAAATAAATCAATATATATATCAAAATAAAATTTATCTAATAACTCTTCATATTCTGGTATAAATTGGTCGTTATTATCAATATTTCTCTTTAATGAAAATGTCCCTTGTAAACCAGTAGTTAAATCAGTAGGTTGATCAGTATAAATAATTATTTGCACTAATGATGACTGTAAATTAACCTTTTTTAATAAATTAGATATATTAACGTCAGCAAAATATTCATTATATACGATAGCATCTACAGTATATTTGTAAATAGACATAGAAAATTTAATACCATCAAAATTTATCTTAACTTTAATATCATCAGCATTTGAAGGTATTTTAGATATAATATCAACTAATTTTATAGTGTCATAATAATATGCTAATGTATCATAACTGCCGTTTTTATTAGAATAATCAACAGTAATGTTTGGTGATGAATTTTTAATAATACTTAAATCAGAAAAATTATAAATTCTAATTTTATTAGAACTAATTTGATCAACTTTATATGATAATCCTTTAAGCTCATCAATAAAATCTGAAACCAATAATGTTTTCATTTGTATTAATTTAAAATAATATTCAGTTGGTAATGGCGGAGTATCTTGCTCAGATAAATTCCACCAAAATAAAATATTATAATATCCATTATTTAATAATACATAATCTTGGTCAACCAATGGATTTTCAATTACAATATCAAAAGATAACAAATTAGTAGTATTTAATTCTGTACCAATAGCAATATTAGAATCATAATTTTTATCAACATCAACATATGTAAATTGTGAATTTTTGAATATCCGAATATTTTTATGATTAGTATTCATATTTCTATTCTTAGTTATTATCCTATATCCTAAAGATAATAAATTAGCGGCGTATTCATATGTTGGTGAATAATCATAAGTATTAAATTTTTGATAAAATTCAGACAATGATTCTACGTATTGCCAAGTTGAATTGTCCCCAGCATTACAATCGATTAAGAAAGCTAATACTGGAGAATATTCATTGGTAGGTAATTTTGTTTTGCTTATGATAGGCATAAATCATTACCTCCAATCTTATTATACAATTGTTGTTACTACTTTTTGAAATACTTGAATATATTTAATATTATTATTAAATGCTATTTGTACATCAACAACTAATTTATTCTGATCAATTATTGCTTGAGGATTGTTAGTCTCATCACAAATTACCTTAATTCCTTTGATAAAATCGTTAGAAAATAAACCAATTTCAGTATATGCGGCTATTAATCTAAGCGTCACTTCTCTTCTAGTCTTACCACTATTTGCTCTAGCAATATAATCTTCTAACACAAAATCTGCTATATGAGCCATAGTATTTATAACTCTAACAAAATTTTCATTATTTCCAAGATAAGATTCTAAGTTGGTTAAATTAACATTGTCAATAAAATATGAGATATTATTTTGCTTATCATATCTAATTGAAACTATTCTATTACCTAATAATTCTTCTCTATCTTTTTTATTAAATGATACAGTCGGATTAAAACTAACTAGACCAGTATTTTTGCCAAATATAGGATTGAATTGATTACCTGCTAAAAAGTTTGTAATTAATCTTTCTATATATAATAATTCTACTGGTAAAGTAACTTGGAAATCATTTATAGTAGTTTTAAACCACTGACATAATAATTGTCCTTGCCAATTATCCACTCCAAGATCTGTTTTATATCCTATCATCAAATCTTTAGTTTTATATTCTGGCATCGTAATAATTACCTTTGTGTAATTATCAATATTTGAACCAAAATTAACTAATGCTTTTATATATTGAATATTAGAAAATCCACCGGGTAAAGTCATATCAAACTTAACACCTTCAAGATCACCAAATTTATTTAGGCAATCAATATAATCATCAACAGTAACATCTAAAGATTTTACTTCATTTCCATATAATGGAGAAGTAAAATTAGAGATAGTAGCATCTGAATTTATTTCGACAATTTCAATATATGGATTTATATCATTTATTCTAGTATAGTATAAATTTGTTCCAAATCCATCTAATTTATCAGGATTAAATGATATGTTATATTCATATTGTTGATTCTTAATGACAACACCTAATATAAATATTTCTGGGTCTGCAGTCGTCGCAATAGAATATGACAATACACTTTTATCTGAGGTAAATTTAGAAAATACTGCAAATTTACTCATTAGATTAACTAATGTTTGAACTTTTACAACTGATATATCAGAGGTAATATCATAAATTACAGTTATTTCTTCATCACTTAACACATTCATATTTCCAGATTTATCTAAATAAACTGAATAATCAATATCTATATATTTAATAAAACTATTTATTAAATTTTTAAATAATATTGGACTAGAAGATATCTTTACAAATACTGGATTTGGTATAGTTACAATAGGTTGAGTTCCAACATAATAAACATTCTCATCTATTGATATATGATATTGACTAATTATTTTATTAGCCATATTATATTCATCTAAGCTTAATCCAACAACTGAAAATACGTTGCTAGAAATATTACCAGTATCTTCTGGTAAATTAGATTCATATACTACAGAGTTTGATGAAGCAGCAATTTGTAATGTTGTTACTGTAATTGTTACGTCGGTATAATCAAATGGGTCATCAGTAGGATTATTAAACACAGCATTTTCATAAATGCCCATTAATAGCCTATTTAATGTAGTATTTTTATTAAATTGATAATGTCCAGTAATAGTTAATCCTGTTCCAGAGGTATCTGGTTCAGTTTCTCCAATGTAGAATAAATTACTTATGCTATCTTTTGTTAAAATTATATAACCTGTTTCAATTAAAGCATTTTTTGATTGAATTGAATTATTCACATCAGTTGATATATATTGAGACAATTCTGATGAAATAACCACATCAATATCTGCAGCTAAGTTCAATTTAAATTTAATTAAACTGCTATACCCTGAAGACTTGGTTAATAATTCTTGTTCTAAATATGTTATATATATATCAGATAATAAACTGTTAGTTGGAAATCTCAATGGAAATTTATCAATAACAGCTTGAGTATCTGAAAATGGTGGTAATGATTGGTCATCATCAAAATAATATAACGTATTATTTAAAATAATATAATCATTATTCAATATTGGTTTATTTGGTTCGACTTTTATTGTTACAAAATTTGAAGTGGTGTCTGTCTTATTTAAATAATTAGTCGACACATCTGTTATTTTATCTGAAGCTAACGATATAAATTGGTATTCTTCAGAAGTTTTATTGTAAATAATACTTTCTGTGGAATTAGCAATTAATAGACTAATAAATTCTTCAGAAGATAATTTGTCATCTGATAATTTTATTTTAGTTCCAGCTATGGTTGGCGTAACTCCACAATAATAAACATTATTTTGGGAAGTTTTCATATATATATCAAATTTACCACCAGATGAATCTGATACTATTAATTGACTATTAATATTATATAATTTATTATTTTCACTAACATCTTTGAATACAATATCCCCAGTATTAGTCACACCACTTGTAATCTTATCACTACTTACTCTACATAACCATAAAGGTGTAAATCCTAATAAATAATAAGCAGATTTAAAAGTGATATCATCATCACTCGATATAAATCCTTTACTAGAATATTTTTCTAGTAAGTCAGCTTGATTAGTTATAAATTGAGGAGTATTAATACCCATTGATGATTTTATCACCAAAGCAGTATTAATTGTATTTTGTAGCAATGAAGAATTCGTCACATCACTGGTAAAAATAGCGATTCCTGGTTCCTTTCTAGTAGCCATGTATTTAATTCCTTATTGTTAAATTAATCTAATGATCCCATATACATAGATTGAAGTTTAAATTGATATAATACGTCATAATAATTTATTGGATGTTCGCTTACTTTATATTCATAAAGTTTATTATTATAATTGATTTTTAATATATCTCCTATTACTAATAAATCTTTATTAGTATGATATATAATCAATTCATTATCGGTATCATTATATAAATTTGTTAACTTTCGTATGTTAGGAATAATAATCTTTTCTTTTATTTCTTTTGTTTTCGCGGTCTGTGTATATGTCGAGGCATGCGCTGATCCATACCCTTTTTTAAACTTATCTGGAATATAATTTCCATCATAATCTAATATCATATCTGATTTTACGATTATAACTTCATATCCAAATATTTTATAATAATTAGGAATAGCGCTTCCATATAGTTTTTGATTTATTTTTAAGACATTATCAGCCAATGACTTCATTATGCGAATCCTCCGTATCAATATTTACTAAATATTGTAATATTCTTGGATAATCAATATTTTGTTCAACAATAAAAAATAATATCCTAACATTAAATGGAATTGAATACATCATAGTAGTATTAGAATTATTATCTAATTTTAATTCATTAAATCTCAAATCATCTGGTAATTTTCTATAAATCCAATCAACGCTAACATTCCATTTATTATATATTTTACAAGTAGTTATTCTATTTAAATCATTTTTTAATAATGATTCATGAAATCTTCTTTCATATAAAGCTACGTCTTTGGTAAAATAATTCAATCTAAAATATATTGAGTTATTTTTTAATCTTCCATAATCAGGATCAAATATTATCCTAGTATTAATATCATCTTCTGGCATCGCTATACCATCTGATAATTGGAAATATTCTAATAGTTGTTTTCCTTCTAATTCTCTTTGGTCAATAGAAGTTACAACTTGTAATCCAGTCAATTCTGTTATCGCGTCCATAAACGCATTTCTAGCATCAATACTACTTATATATACTTCTGATTTTTTATGATAAGTTTGATTATCATTTAATTCTTTATTTTTTTTATCTATTTTTATTAATGTACAATTAAATAAGTAATTGTCATTATTAGTTATTAAATAGTTCTGTATTAATTCTTTATATTCTTGTTTAGTAATATCTTGAGTAATATTAATTATAATATGATTATCTTTTATAGTCACATTATTACTCATAAAATCTGTTATATATTGAGATATATAATCAAATTTTTGTTTACAATAATATTTATTATTATTTATAGTAACATAATTATCGTTTAATAATATAAATCCTTCTTTTAATTCAATATCTTCAACTAATTCATACTGAATCAACTGAGATGACATCGTTCCTTGAATAAAATTAATGGTTATTAGTCTTTTATTAGGATCTTTGTTTACTGAATATTCATTTGATAATTTAAATTCAATGGAGGTATAATATGAATCTAATATTATTAAACCATTAATATAATTATAATTCATATTATGCTTCCTAATGCAGATTTATTCAAATCCTATTTTTATTATCTTCTATTAATCTTGGTAAAAACTTCAAGATACTTACTGTTTCCTTCAAAAGCTCCCGCAGGATTTCCATCTTTCGTTAGTATAGTGATATTTCCAGCATTAATAATTCCATCAATATACATTATCATCCTAGATTCATTATCAAGTTCTATGCTAACGCCTCCTTCAACAGCGCTGAGGCCATTTACTTTACTCAAATTAGTTAGTATATTTATCTTATTTAATCTTTTTCTTATGCTGTTTAAGTTTGTAGTTCTCATATTTTTCTCTTTATTTAATATCATTTATTTATTCTCTATATTTAGCAGCTCCAAAAACTTATCGCCGAACTGCTTGTTCGTATCCATGTGTTTAAATCATCTTCTACTCTACGTAATTGAGTATCTAAATTTCCTAATATATCTACACCAATATCTGGTATTCTTATTTGACCTTGCATATTTTTTATATACATTAATAATTCATATTCTAATCTAGTTAAAAATTGTTGAGATTGAGAATCTATATAATATAAAGCTGAATCATCAGTAAATCCGCCATCTGGAGCATAATTAATCACTAATGGATAATTAGTTCCATAATTGACCCAAACATTTGACCTAATAGAACTAATCAACTTAGGCTTTCTATAATCATAATACTTTTTACTTATTGGCATTCTCATATTTAATTGATTATAATTAATATTAATAATATAATCAGGTATTAATACAATATTTTCTTCACCAATATTATCAGGATCTTGTAGATATGCATCAAAATTACTTACGAACGTAAAAGAACCACTACTTAAAGAAATTGGAGAAATAACATTGTTTGCAAAATGTAAAGTATGCTGAGTTAGAGCATTTCTTAATAATGATTCAAACTTTTTATTTGCTATTTCTCCATCTTCTGGATGAAGAATATCTAAAAATGAATTAAATAATACTGTTGATAATCTAGCTTCCATAATAGAAATTAAATCATTAATTTTTATACTTATCATTTAAATATTCTCCAAATTTAATTAAGCATTTTTAGTACGATCAACAATGATATAACCAATTCTAGCCATTTTCTTAGATATAATTGCAACGGCATTTAATGCTACAAACGCGCTACCAAATTGAGTTGGATTTAAGTAGTTGTTAATCATAGATGTGCTGAAAATTGGTAAGAATTCACCAACAGCCAATGTAGCTGCAGAACCATCTATCATTTTATTAGCTAAAATAAATGGAATTTTAACATATGGTTTACCAGATGTTTGATCAACTGGAGTAACAGCAAGAGCTTCTGCAGTTATCATATCTTCATATCTTTGTAAAAAACGAGATCTAATTACAGGCATACCATTTAATGTACCAATTACACCATCATTTTGGCTAAATATTGTATTAGCAGCTACGAATGAACCAGTTCTAATACCATTTAATAATACAGCTAATGTGCTTGTTACAAATAATGAAGTTGCAGCTTGATCACTTTCAAATGCGAATTCAGAGGCAGTAGCCATAATTGATTGTTCAATAAAATCATATTTAGTATCAGAGAACGAACCACCAATATTGTAATCAGCAATATTATATGTATGATAAATAAAACCATTAGTTGTAGATGCTTCAATCAGACTAGCCATAACACGATTATTCATATCATTGATAAATGCTAAACTTAATTGATGAGTTGTATCAGCGATAATATCACCGTTTAGGTTACTATTACTTAGATTTTTATTCCAAATCAATTGTTTTAATGCGTCATCAACATAATCTAATCTAACTATTTCAGCTTTCATAGCAACAGTATCAACAGCAGTTGTAAGTCTTTTTACATTTGCGCCATCTTCATCACCCATAGATGCTGTAGCATCAACTCTTAAAGTATAAGTGTCAAATGCACCTGTTACAGTCACAATACCAGTATCATAATTGATTGATACAGAATCAGGACCAGCAATTTTATTTACAGAATATAAAAATACACCTTTTGAGTTAGCATCTGAACCTTGAAGTACTACTTCTCCAGTATTATCTGTTACAGTAAATGTAACTTTTAATGGAGCTACTGCTGAACCTAATGATAATGGATTTGGGCCAGTTACACCTGGTTGTAGTGCAAATACTTTCTTTGCAAATAATCCACCAGCAGTTAAAGGATAATATCCAAAGTTATCTTTGAACATTTCACCAGTATTAGCATCAACTAAATTTCTAAATGAAATTGTTACGTTTTCTGTAGGCATTGGTCTTTCTACTGCACAATATTGAGCAAAAGAAGTCAAATGTGATATAATAGAAACGTCAATAGTAGATGTGTTTTGGATAGTTGCAACGGCATCAGCGCCAATGTTAGATAAATTAACATTTTCATATTCTTTACCCATCATAGCAAAGAATGGATTTTTGCTAAGATTCATAGTAATATTTGGAGCGGCACTTCTTTCAAAGTTTGCATTTGATTGTAAAATCATATCTTCAAAATCAGCAATACCAGTGGCACTTCTTAATGGTTTAGTGCTTGATAATGTTACTTGTGAATTATCTTTTGTTTTGATCATTGATAATGGATCAGCAATAGCTGAACGATATGCTTTTAACTTAGCCTCTGGGCTATTAATATTTTTAGTCATAATTATTATAATTCCTTTATTAAATTTATATTCTCAGATTATCTTCTGCTCATTAGAATATCTAAAGCACTTCTACCTTTAACAGCAGTTTTAGTAGCTGACATATTTACATCAGTAGCTCTATATGATACGTCTCTGTCAAATCTAGATCTTCTTGAATTATTAACTTCTTGAGTTTCTATTTCTTGTTCTTCAGCAAAATCTTCTAGATTTTCTTCGCTTTTTTCAAGATCATCAACCATTTCTTCAAGTTCTGCAGCAGATTTAGATAATTGAACATAACTTCTATTTAAAGCAGATTCTCTTTGAGATAAATTAATTGCTTCTTCAGTTTTAGCAGCTAATGACATAACTATTTTTCTTAATTTACTAAGCTCAATTGCCACTTTACCAATATTACCATTTAAATCATCTTCTTTCATTTCGCCAGGTTGCTCTTGAGTAACTTCAGTTATTTCATTAACATTGTCTTCTTTACCTTCATCAATGGTAATAGAATTTAAATTTCTTTTTACTTTCATAGTATTAGATTTTCCTTTTTTTATAGATAGATTTGTAATTTGTTCTGATTGGAATTCGACTTCTTCTTCATCTCCATCATTATATTCTTGTAAAAGTTTCATAATATTTTCTTTATTATCAGATATATATTCAACTTCTGGCCAACCACCAGCAGGACCATTTTCTTTTAAAATCTTAACTTCGCAGTTATTTCTTTTACCTAGCTCTTTTACTTCATCTATAGAATCTTCATAAGCAACATCTAATACTATAGAATATTTAGATAAGTTAACTTTTTTAGATTTTGATTGTTCTTTTTTTAGTTGTTTACTTAATAATTTAATGTTTCTTCTTTTAGATAAATTTAATTTATCATCTAATTCTCTATTTAATTCTCTAACCTTATCGCGTGCTTCTTGTTCATTATAATATTCTGCATATATTTCTTCTCTATCTTCAGAATCAAAGAATACTACATATAATATACCATCACCATCATCAACATATTCTTCAGAAAGAGCATAACGACCATTAGATAAATTTATTCTCTTAGATTTTGATTGTTTATTCAACAATCTAATTTTTGCTTTCAATGATAAATTCTCTTGCTCTAAATCATCAGCTGAAAATCCGTCATCTGGTTCCATATCATTACCAGTTTCTTCAATATTCTCTAAATCATCTTCCATTGATTCTTTATCATTTTCAGCAAATTCAGAATCATTAAGATTGATTTCTTTTTTCTTTGTCATATTTATTTCCTTTTGTTCATTAGTGTCTGACATAAATATTCCAAGCACAAATTCAGATGCCACTTCATATATTTTTTTCAAACACTGTAAATAATCAGTATCTTTTACAATATCAATTAATTGTTTTAATTTATCTAACGATTCTTGGTTCCAATTCTCAAAATCATCTTGTGTTAATGATTTTATTTTTTCAGAATTTGGATTACCTTTAAATGTTGATATAAGTTGTTTATCAACAACCAAAGCTTTCTCAATTAGTTTTTTTTGCTTTTCAAGATCATCTTCATTTTTATCAATATTAGAAAAATTTTTTAAATTAAAATCATCAATAATATTTAATTTTTGTCTTATATCAATGATACAAACTTTCATATCATCAACACAGCAGATATTTTTCATCATTAATAAATCTTTTATAGATTCTCTAACTAATATTATTTTTTCTTGTTGAACATATCTATTTAAATCATTGTCTATCAAATTATTAATAGTATCAATAGAATTTAATTGATTTACTAATAATTTTTCATATAATAATTCATATACATATTCATCAGGAAATGTATTATCAGTTAATGTATTTAATAATAACGTAAATATCTCATTACAATGTTGTCGATAAGAAAAATTAATATTTTTAGGTTGATATAACTTATTAATTAATTTTGACATATTAGTTACATTTAACTCAATAGAGTTTTTATTTAGTAAATTTTCTAATAAATTATTGAATTCTTTAGTAACATTAATATCATTTAATATAGACATAGTATTTTCATTTATATATCTAATCAATGATTCTAGGTCATCTATAGTATACATATTAACTACAGACGCTAATTCTTTATCAAATTTTAATTGATTATTGTAAATATTTTCATTGGATACCAAATTATTAATTTTTTTAATTAATATTTTTTCATCCATATTTAAAACCTCACATCAGATAATAATTTTGCTCGTTTCATAGCTAATTTATATGTTATGTAAGTAAACATTAAGTTTGCAAATTGAGATACTAATTTATCTTGAACTCCAATAGAATTTAAAGAGTTAACCAATGCTTGTAGTCCAAGAACATCATCTAATGTTAAATCATATAATTCTAATTTTAATGAAGTATATAAATTTTTATCTTCTGAGTTAGTTATTAATTCAATTAATGTCGGTCTTATAATTTTATCCATATATACAGATTTAATTGTTTCCAAATTTCCTAGTAAATCATCTTCACTTAATGAATCTAATTGTTCAATATATTCGTGTATTCTTTTTTTAAATTGAACATCAATTGGCTTTTTGGCCAACTTAAATTCTTTTTTTAGTGATAAATTAATATCATCAACAAACGTGTCAACGACAGCAGAATCATCACTAAAAGTAAGATTGACTAATCTCGCATTATCTTTATTTTTCATTATTTAATTACTCCTACAATATCGGCTGATTTGAATGCTGGATCTGCAGTTATGTCGACTCCATTTAATTCGTATATAGAATACCGGTTGCTGTTCCTATCAGAACAGTCTAAAAAAGATATTGATACACTAAGTTTGACTCCTGCCGCTAATAACATGGATACAAATTTTCCACATTCATTTGGTAATAATTCTATATCTACAAAAAAATCATTACCTTTAATAAACATATTCTTTATAATTCCAACAATATCTTTATTAATTAACGGAGCATCATTAGGAGATATATAATCATATAAATCATTACCAATAACATCTTTTGAAGTTAATCTTGATCTATGCGATAATAATGAATTAAATTTACCGTTTTTTAAATATAATTTTGTTTTACTATCATTTAAAAAATCTTCAATATCTTTTCGATCAAAGCTCTTACCAAAATTTTGGTCAGTATTAACAAAGTCAAAGACTTTTGCTCTTATAATTTCTGCCATTATTCTTCTCGCTTCAGTTCATTATACTTTTCAGTTAATGATTCTATTTGTTCTTTTTGTTTTTCTTCTTTTTCTTGGTATTTTTCAAATCGTTCTTCAATTCGATCTTCTTTTTCTTCAATAGTCCTAGTGTTTTGTTCTTCAATAATTTCACTAGCTTGATTGCTTGGTTGATTATTGTTAGAAGTATCTTCTTGAGACTCATCATTATCTTGTCTTTCATTGCTAGGTTGTACCGTTTTTTCAATTAATATTAAATTCTCTAAACTTGGATTAACCACACCTAATGATGCATTAACCATTGTTAGATATTTTTCTTGGTCTATATATAAATTTTCAACATCAGTATCATTTCTAGCAGTGGATAAAATAGATGATACTTCTGATAACATTTTTGCTTGTAATCCGATATCTCTATTCCATTTACTATTGGTAATGGTATTTGATACACCTAATTCAAGGTTAATATCAGCTTTGGTTATATCTAATCCATAAGCTTCGTTAATATATTTTAATGCAAATGATGCTATAAAATCAATTATAGAATCATTATATTTGGATACTTCGGTTAAAAATCTTGATTGATCTTGTAAAGTATCCCATTTGTTACCAGTACCTTCGAATATACCTTCTGGAATACCCTTGTTTGTAAATATCTTATTACGTTGAGATATTTGTAAATCGGCCAGATCTTCTTTTTTCTTACTCAAATCTGGTATGTCAAGCATCTCAAAATTGGTATAATTTTCATGACCAGGAAGTACTGCTGTACCTTCATAGATAACATTAGTCATCAGCAAAGCTGTCATTGTTTGTAAGCTTGATACTGCACTATTATATAAGAAGTTATTATTGAATGTTTCATTAAAATCATCCATAGCACTAGACACATCAGTTCTTGGTGTTTTTGGATCTTTGACATCTGCAATAATGATATCTTTTCTTGTCGCGTCTCTTAATGATAAATTATCTAGTAAAGTCTCATTAAGATAAATTGATAATAATAAGTTTAAGTTGTCATCCAACAAACCATTAGCACTATAATATTCAACATGAGATATCAAATCATCTAAGAAATCTTCGTCTTCAATATCATCATTACTATAATTTACGTCTTCATCGCAATCAAGACCGGGTATTAAATCAACTCTTTTCTTTTCATTGAAATAACAAACAAAGTTTTTTGCATTTCTTTGAACTAGCTGGTCTTTTTTATTTTTCAATACTAAATAATCGTCATCTTTACATTCTACCAAATAGAAATCATGAGGATATTTAGGAATATTATATATGAATCTTTTCTCTTGTTTTTTAACTTTAAATATTAAAGCAAATTTTCCAAAATATAAAAAATCATTTATATTTTGACGAATAAATGTCTTAATATCAACGATATCCATAAAATAGTTAACATCTTCAATTATCTCATCAGTTAACTTATTATCACCTTCTCTAGCATTTGATATCTTCAATGAAGAACTATTGATTGAATCCATAATCGTCGATGAATATAAATCAATAATTGCTTTGGTCAAATGAAAATCTTTTAAATCTTCTCTGATTTGTCTTTTATTCTGTCCAAAAAAGCTTATCAATGGAGATGATGGATCCAATGAATCCATATCAACACCACTTAGCAAACTCTTATTAACCTTGTACTTAGAACTCTTTTGTCCAACACCAGGTTCTTTATATATCTCAGTTAAATAACTAACGAAGTCTAACATAGTCGATATTGCTGACATAGTTTATCTCCTTAGTTTTTATATTATTCATTAATTCTACCTCATCCGGTTACCACCAAACGAAGCATATCTTAATCGTCTTTGCTTCAAGGCTTGATTGTTTTGTTTAATTATATTATGATAATTTTCTATCTTTGATGATGTTGACAGATCCGCTGCTTCAAGACCTAATTCACTCAGTCCGGTAAGTACACTACAAATTGCGTCGCTTATGTCCTTGCTTGATCCATAACCAACGTGGTCAACTTTTCTATCTACTCTTCTAAGTTCCATCATTTCTTTTTTTAATAATTCATTTTTAGGTAATAATACTCTATTAGAATATACTAAAGATTTAAATGTATTATATGGCCCGTCTGTTTTATCAACTGATTTATATTTACATTTAATTCCATTTAGTTCCATTTGTTGAAATATCATCTCTGATGCAAATGAATCAGCATGAACTACTTCAATTTCTCTGATTTTATTTATATCTAACAATAAATCTATAATCTTTTGAAGAGATGTTTCTTCGCCTTGTGGTCTACCAATTCCTATAGCTATAGGAACTTTAAATGTCGCTTTAGGAGTATTATTTTTTAAATCTGTTTTAAATTCTGACAAATATCCTAATGAGAATCCAGCTCTATCAACTTTTAACCCAATATCTAATGCAATTACAACTTTCCTGTGTTGTGGAATTGTGAGCAAATCTTGCATAATTCTGTCTATATATCTATCATCATCAAACATTGATATATCATCAATACAATCATCACACACCATGTCTATATATAAAGCTTGATTAACTTTATCTTTATTAGAGAAAAATAAATCCGTACCAATTGATGATCTACCTAATATCTCGGTAATACCATTTTCAATATCTGCTTCAAATGTCGGCCTAAATTCTGTAGGAACTTCAAATATTCTATCTTTGTCAATATTATCATAATTATCAAAGTCTTCTAATTTATCACATAAAAATGGATAAACAGAATTATCTCCTTGATATACCCAAAATGATTTTGGATCCATATTAAAATAATTGCCAGTTGAAGCTTTTACTTCCCACTGTGAACCAATTATTACTTTTGACATTGATCTATAATATGGATTTTTTAAAAAATTATTTATAACTGATTCTTCATTTTTTGGAGACGAATCAAGAATTAGATGAGTAAACATATTATAACTTGTAAATTTGGTACGGCCCTCTAATCGTACCAATATCTCGGCTAACATTTCTTCAGCAACTTCTTGTCTATTATAATGATTTATCTCACTCATTATACAGCCAATTACGTTATGAGATATCAAATCTTTTTTTGCTGAAGCTGGAACTAATTTAATATTATGAGGAAGTTCACCATTATTTAATTTTAACTGATCTTGAAAGAATGGACTTTGTTTTAACATTTCGTTAAATTGTTTTATTAATGTATTCTCAGCTCTTTCTTTTGTAGTGTTAGCCATTATTATTGATAATGGAGTTGATTTATCAAACCCTAAAAAATGATGAGGGTCATCTAACATCATAAGTCTAATTAAGTCAACCATCATGATAACAAGGGAAACATACGATTTTCCAACTGATGGGGCGCATTGCTCTGTCGCCAAATATACGTATTTTGACGTAATTGGAGTTGGATATAAATCTCTTAGTACATCTCTCCAATAATCATACAAATTTTTACCAATATTTCCTAAATAATATTCATCAATTAATAATTCATCAATTGATGGAGGTATCTTAGTATATCCAGATAATTCTGCTAATCTTATTAAGTTATTATCATAGCTCATATTTACCTCCATAATTTTTAATCAAATTAGGAAAAGTTTTAACTACATTTTTATATTTCATTATTCCTAAAGAATTTTCATCCCAATTCTCTTCATTAATTTCTAATCCTAATGATTTTAGTTTACTAATAAAAGTTTTTAATTTTATTATAATGCTTAGATCTTTTTCATTTTTATAATCAACAATTTTGGAATGTCTTTTTACAAAATTTTTAGGAAAATAATCTGAATATTTAAAAACTAAAAAATCAAATCGTCTATGGTGAGATTTTAAATAACTACTAAAATTATATTCATTTAATGTTTGATTATTCTTTTTTAATAATAATAAAATATCTTTTATACATTTTATTATTTCATAATCTTTTATAGAATATTTTAAAATATAATCATTATATTGTTGTAATTGCTTTTTTGTAAATAACTCTGGATAATTTTCAAAAGCAAATCTATAACTAGGAATACTACTTTTTATCAATGAATTATAACTATATTCCGTGAGTGGAATATTTCGTTCTTTTAATAAATTTAAAATATTTCTTACTTTGTATTTTCTATATAACTTAGCGTTTTTCTTATTTGATTCAATCATAATATTTCTATTTATTTCTATTCTTTCTGGAGACTTTAATAAATTTGTCATATGTTCTCTATAAGAATCATCTTGCCAATTTAGCTTATTTCTATTAGATACAAATTCAGATAATTGTTCAGTACTTAATGAACCCCAATCTTTCCCAGACCTCGTTTTATTGAATCCAAAATCGCCAATAAAAGATTTATAATAAGTAATATATTCTTCTTCAAATTTATCCATTTCTTCAAAACAATCACATAAATGTAATATTTGAGCTGAGAAATTTTCTATTCCATATTTATTTATTGAATTATATAAAGGATGATTATCTTTATTTTCATAACCATTTCTATGGCCATTAAATCTAGCTATCAATCCATTCTTGGTTATGCCAACGTAGGATTTTCCACTTTGATTATTGACTATTCTGTAAACTATGTTTCCTTTTACGTCTTCAATTGTTTTATTAAATACATCTTCTAATTTGAAAACCATTAGTGGTTTATGATGTATGTCTTGGTCAACTTGGTTGCCCTGCTTTGACTGTCTATTTGTTTGTTGTTTCATTTTATTGTTTACATGTTTGATTTTATAAGTTATACTAATAATTGTATTTTCATAGTAAATGCATTCCTTATAATCATAGAGATAGATTCTGTTGGTCTATCTCTATCTTTTTACCAAAATCATAACGGAGAAAAATGAGAGGCAATTCTGCTTGGTTATTGACTAACCTTATTTTATTTGTTTATTTAATTTGGAGATAGTCAATTATTTCACTATCTCCTTTATTTTAATCATATATTTAACTACATAATTAATATGCTCTATGGTGTCAAAATGAATTTGTCATAATCCATAGTTAGCTTAATCTTTATAATATTGTCTCCAATATGGTGACATTAAATTGTATGTTAATGTACTTAATATTATTGATAATAATATCCATAAATTATAAAAACTAAACGATGTTTGAGCTAAAGCATTCCATGAATCAATAAAGTACATTTTTGTTAATACAATTAAAATAGTGAATATTGAATAAAATAAATTAAATATCATACTGATTGGTGTGTAACCAAATATCCATGTTAACAACCAAATTGATGCAAGGCCATATGCCCAAAAATTATATAATATTAATACATTGCAAGTAGGCTCAGAGAATTTAAGTTCATTTGATATAACAAATAGTATATTCACATATACAATAGCTAACCCAAATAATCTCCAAAGTAATAATTCATTCTTTAGAAATGATGGAATTATATTTGGTAATGTATAATGTTTAAAATCCAAAGTGCCTACTATTATTTTTATTATTTCCATTTTAAATCTACTAATCTATTTTTACATTCTTCTAATAATTCAAGAGCTTGTTTCTCTTTATCTGTATTAAATCTAATATCATGAGTGATACTAATAATATTCATTAATACTCGTTCTAAATTGATATGATCGGTTCTAACAGATTTACCAATTTCTTCTAATTTTTTATTATAATCAATAGATGATAAATTTCTAAGTTTAAACTTAATCTTGTCTAATTGTTCTTTTTTATTCATTTAATTATATCCTTAATGATGTCCTAATTAACCTTGGATGCAATGATTGTTAATAGACAATATTTACTATGTGTTTTTTACAAGCTTATCTCTAAGGCTTTGAAATTCTTTATTACGGTCAACTCTGTTCATTGATTTTAATGGGTCATTGCCAAGAACTTGGTCAATATTGTTGACACTGTATTGTTCTCTTAGTTTTGATATTTTTGGAATGAAATCTAATATTACTTTTAATATCCCAGCAGAAAATTCTTCTGCAACAACTTGTTCATTATTAGATACACTATTTAAGAATTTATCAAAGTATCCTAAAACCGTCTTGACAGCCTTATATTCCATGAAGAATGCTGACACAGCAATATCGTTACCAAATATAGCAGTCAATTCCGATCGTTCTAATTTGGTTAACTGTGAAGCTTTTTTTAGATTTTCATCGATTGAATCAAATGAAAAGTCTTTTCCATATTTATCATTGTATATTTTTAGATGTGAATTTATCTCGTCTCTAATCTTTTTATCAGTACTAAGAAATGAAAAATCAGAATCAGAAATACTGAATTCACCTTCGATTACCTGGTCTGTGAAGTTTGATAAATCTTCTAATTTTATCAAATCATCATTATTATTTTTCATGTTCGTACCTGAGTTAAAAAGATGTACACTTATTTATAGTTAATATGTTTTCATAAAATTTCCATTTATTTTGTTTATACCTATACTGCAAATTAAAAAATAAAATCAGCAAATGTATTATATATAGATAATTTATCTTTTGTGCTTCACTTTTGGTGCACAGAAATATATTAACTATGTAATGTGCAAACTATCATCTTCACTTATGGGATGAGCTTGTATATTAAATATGAATACTGTAATTAGTATTCAAAAACTTGAAAATGATTATGTTAATTTGAAGATGGACATTGCTCGGTTTAATATACTGGAGATGTCTTGAAACTTAATTAATGCGTGAGAAAGCAGATATCTAGCTGGTGTTAATATAGAGACATAAATGCCATTAATATAGGTAAAAGCTATATTATAAAAGAAATTCATGAGTTAAATGATGGTTGAATTTCCTTCTATATTTTAAAGGTACATAGAGAAAGCATTAAAATTAATATTTAAAATAATCATAGACAACATGGGCTGCTGCGAAGGTCCATGTAAAGCTGGGCAACATAGACAAATGATCTGTGTTGTGTTAAGATTGAAAAATCTTAGCCGTGAATGAAGACGTTTTTGGGTGTCTATCGTCATGAGAAGTGTCCTTTTGGACCGTGGCTACAATGTCATTGGGTTGTTATACTTTGTTGGGCGCTTGGTCGCTTTATAATTTTGTCTGGAGTCAGTCCTGGTCAAAATGCCCCAAAGTCAACCCCCGTATAGAGAAGTGATGGCACTCTATACGTTCGCAGGATGGCGTAGCCATTGAATAAAGATTCGAACCACATGACTGACAACTCCAACACTAGGCCATATTTTATTAATATTAATTTATCAGTCATGCGGATGCTTGGTTTATGATTAATATTATTTGATGAAATTACTGCAGCACATGATAAAATGTGCTGCTTGATACTATATTGATAAAATATATTTACAAGTTTAATTTTGCTTGGTATAATAGATAATGTAATTATTAATATAGATAGATTCTTATATTAGACGCCTGCCTTTAAGGCAGGCGGCCTGATGATATATTTGTATTAAATTAATATAATAAGTAACTAGATAAAGAGATAAATAAATAATATGATATCTATAGCTTGCGATATGCGTTCCACTGGAAATGGAAAAACCTATTCTCTAATTAAATACTCTATTGAGCAGTATTTAAAAGGCAAATCAATTAATTGGTTAGTACCTAATAGATCAAATTCTGAAGATTTATTTGTAGATTTTTTATCTCATCCAACATTTTTAGATAATTTAGATAGATTATCAATTAAATTATCAATATCACAAAAAATTCAAAATTTAAAACAAAATCACTTTGAAGATTATAAAATTAGTATTTTATCATCTTTATTTCAAAAAATTACTCTTATTAATTCTTTTTATAATGTAGATATTCTACTTAATGATAAAAAGAAAGGTAGACAAATTCCAAAAAAACAACCAAAAAAACCAATTAAACCAGCAGATATTCTAATTATTGATGAAATAGATAGAACATTAGCTAGTTTATCATTAAAAGAACAATCAAAAAAATTATACTATTTACATTTACCAAAAGAATTTAACATATTAGAATATCAAAATTTAGAAAATCATTATCCAACTTATGAATCTTGGTTAGATAATTTTATTAAACATAAATTAGATGAATTAGATTTAACTAATAATTTTTTTAATGAGCAGATTATTAAAAAATTAAATAAAAATCAAATAAAAGAAAAATATAATGAAGTTATATTTGAAACAAAAATTTCAAAAGATAATAAATATAAAAATTATCAATTTGATTCTGAACAGCAATTACAAAAATTTTTAAAATCAGATCAATATGATAAAATAGAATTATCATTAACTGATTATAAAAGTGAATTAAACACTATCCAAGAATTTGGCAAACCTACTTTATTTGTGGTTGAAAATTATGTTGAGAAATCTGATGAATATAAGATATATGATTCTCAAGATGGACAAATTGTATTTTTTGAAAATGTATATAAAATAGTAACAAAATTAGTAAATCAAGATGGTCTAATAATTGGTTGTAGTGCTACTCAAAATGAGCATGTTAAGGATTTACTCAGGGAATGCATGAGTGTTATTCTACCATATGATGATAGTTCATTTAATAACCCAATTACATTTAACCTAGTGCAATATAATGATAAAAATTATATTGAGCAAGGAAAATCATTAATCATTAAAGAATCAAAGTCATCTTCTTGGAATAATAGACTAAATATTAAAAATATAAAAACTACAAAAATGACTTATTTACAAGATCCTAATTTAGTTGGATCAAATGATTATAGTGATTATGAAACATTCATATTTGATTTTAAATTTCATGAGGTTAGGCAAGCTCCTTGCCAAGCTAGATTATCTTTTTATTCTAAAATTGGTAATGGATTTTTAAAGACTGATGATGATATAAAAAGATTAACATCAACATATCAATCATTTGAATCAGAGTTTAAAGATCAGATTAAAAATAAGATTATTCAAGCGGTTGGTAGATTAAATAGAGCAAGTGATATAAATCAAAAAAATATTTATGTAAAAGATCCATATATCTATATAATTGTCAAAGATATAATACAAAATAAATTAAAACAAAAATTAATTGAGAAATAATATGTTTAATATATTTAAAAATAAAAGAATAAAATTAAAAATTAAATTTATATTAACAGATTCTAGTCCAACATCAATTTGGGGTATAGGAAATTCTTATACTAAAGAAATAGAAATTTATGATTATATGATCGATAATTTTATTCGTAGATATTTAATTGAATTAGATAAAAAAATAAAATTAAATGGATTTGATATCAATTTATCATGTGAAAATAATAAAAATATTATTAATAATAGTATAAGTAATATTAATATAAAAAATTTCTTTACATTATCATTAATTGAATTTATAAATTTATATGATAATCTAGCTGAACCTAATACTTATAAATATAAAATTTTAAAAGAAGATAAAATAGAATCTATAAAATATATAAATGAAGAACAATTAATTAATCATATAGAAAAATATTTAAATAATTATTTTACATTTAAATGATTTTAGTATATATTATTAATAATAAAATAATTAAACTACTTAATTGGAGAGATTAAAATGAAAATAATATTTGATGATAAACTATATAAATTATATAATTTAACTAAAGAACAACAATTATATATATTAAATAAATTTACAGAAAAAGATTTTCTATTAGAAGTATATATTTTAAATAATCAAATATCAATAGATATTTTTAATATTGATAACGATTCTGATGATTATCATTTATCTATTGACGATATGACTATAACTGACATAGGTAATGAATTATTAAATGAATTATTAAAAATAAAATTAAATACAAATAATAAAATTATTGTTAATGAAGAAGATTTAATTGCTAAATTATTAGGATATGATTCTATTTGGTCAGATAAAATGACAGAAAATGAACAACTATTTAGAGATGTGTTAATGAACACTTTAAAAATTTATTATGCTGGCCATAGATGGGATGATTATTTTAGTCAAAGTATGAAAGATAAATTAATTGATATTAGAAATCAATTATTTAAATTAATACCATAATCTTCACTAAATGATTAAAGAATTATATTATATATAAAATATTAGAGATAATTGATGAAAAACATTAATAAAGATTATCATTTAGTTGATTTGGTAAATGAGAATAATTTTTATAAATTCAAAAGACATTTTAAATTTAAAGAATTTAGATGTCCTTGTCCAATATGCGAACAAGATGGATATACTAAAAACTCATTATCAATTAAACATGATTATTCAATTGGACGATGTTTTAGATGCGAGACAATATTTGTTAATGAATATAATCCAATTGAAAATGAATTTTCAAGATCAACCATTCAACAAAAAAAAGAATTTAAAATATATAAATTAGATAATTTAAATGATTATTATAATATTGATGATAATTCATTGGTGGGTAATTCTTACTTATTAAATAGAAATTCACAAATTAAAATTCATAAATATAAATTAAAATCAAATGATAAATTTGTCATAATTCCATTTTATATAAATAATGAATTAATTTATTTTCAAAAAAGATTTATAAATTCATCATCACATTTTAAGCATTATAAACCACCAATACAAGAACAACCATTTTATTATATTAATAATAATTCTAATAAATTAATCATTTGTGAAGGCGCATTTGATGCATTTGCTTGCGATAATTTATTTAATGAACAATATGATATTATTGCTTTATGTGGTAAATCAATATCACACTATCAATTGTGGTTATTAAATCAAATTAAAATTTATGATTCTATTATAATATTTTTAGATGAAACAAAATTATCACAAAATTTATATGACAATTTAAAGAATCAATTTACAATTCAACCAGAATTTAGTATTATTAAATCAAACGGAGATGATCCTGAAGAGCTATTAAATAAAAATATTAAATTGGAGTATTTATAATGAACAGACTAAAAATAATTTTACATAATCAATAAATGATGATATTATAAATTATATAAATAAAATCAATAAACTTAATAGGAAATAACCATGCCTACATTTTATAGAATTATAGATGATTATACAGAAAATGACTTTGATGTCGATGCTCAAGAATGGTATGATTGCGCAGATTATCACGAAGTTGAACAAATGAAAGAGATATTATTTGAAGAACAAGAAGAATTAACTGTTGATAAAATTATTGAATATTTAAATAATAATTATTTATGTGATCATGATAAAACTAAATTAAAAGATTTTATAGGAAAATTATAATGAGAATAATTATATTATTTATATTACTTTTAATAATTATAATAAGACTTGGTTATATTAATAATAATTTAATTCGATTAATAGAAGTTCAAGGAAATAATGGTGAAATATCAAATCAATAAAGTAGATTTTTCTCAAGTTCAAGATTTGGACATAGGAGAAAATATATTAGAATCAATAACTCAAATCTCTGAATTAAATTATGTTGAAGAAATAAGTGTATCAAGAGATATTCATTATTGTAATGACATTCCAGTTGGCACAAAAGTTGTTGCTACTAGATTTAATGCTAAATGGATTGGTGCAGATATTGGTTGTGGAGTATCGACAACTAAATTACCAAAAGGAACAATCGACAAATTAGATATTGACAAGCTTCAAATTGAATTAAATAAAGGAGATTATCATTCATTTAATTTAGGAACAATTGGTGGAGGTAATCATTTTGTTGAATTTGGTCACGATGAAGGTATGAATGAATATGTTACCATTCATACTGGTTCAAGAAGTCATGGTGGTATGATTTCAGAGATTATACAAGAGTTTGATTTAGATGATAATTTGAAATATAAATTATACGAGAAATCATTAGATTTTGCTAAATTAAATCATCAGATGTTATTAAGAAAGATTGATCAAAATATTAAATTACAAAATGTTTACCATCATAATTATATGGAAAGAATTGATAATAAATTTATTCATTATAAAGGTTCATTGAATGGTAGACAGGGCAGACATCTATATCCAATTCCAGCTAATATGAAAGATGGTGTATTCTTATGTGTACCATTAGAAGACAAATTACATATACCTCATGGTGCTGGTAGATCATTAAGACGTAGAGATGCGCTAGATAGCCTAACACAAATTGATATAGATAATCAAACATCTCATTTAAAAAATGATGTTCTATATAAAAACAGAGATGAATTACCATCAACATATAAAGACATTGGATTAGTATTGAATCCATTGGTTGAATCTAATAAAATTAGAATCATCAAAGTTATAACACCAATTATTAATATCAAGGGATAATATCATGGAACATAATTATTTTAATCCATCAACAAATAAAAAATTTAATTTTGTAATATTCAAATCTGAATTAATACATTTATGTATATTAGTAGTTGATGAGGACAAGTATTTTATTGGCCAAGATGAAATTTATGAAAATGTATTTAATTGGATTTCTATTGATATTAAAACCGGACAATTATTGCTTGATGAAAAATTAGAATGGTCATCTTTATTAGATCAAATTGATTTATCATCTATTAAATTAATAACAGATAAAATAGAGAAATTAGTATGAATAATATAAAATTTATCATTTGTGATATTGACGGAACTATTGCTAAAATGTCATCAGAACGGAAATTTATTGATTATGATAAAGTACATTTAGACACACTCATTAATAAGACAGCTATTTTATTAACCTTAATAATCTACAGTACAGATCTAAAGGTAATATTCATTACTGGTAGGTCTGAAGATTGTAGAGATGTTACTTATAAATGGTTATGCAAAGAAGTATCTTGGTTAGTATCAGCTACAAGAAATAACTTATACATGAGAAAATCAAAAGATTATCGTCATGATTATATTGTTAAAAAAGAATTGTACAATCAAGCATTAATAGATTATAATATAACCAAAGATGATATTGCTTATGTATTTGAAGACCGATTAAGATGTGTTCAAATGTGGAGTGATGAAGGATTATTTGTAATTGATGTAAGTCAAGGTAAAGGAGATTTTTAAAATGGGAATTGATGAACTATTAAATAAAATTATTGTTGAAATAGTTGAAGATTGCGACCAAATAACATTCATTTGCGATAGTGGTGATATGTATAAATTATACCATAATCAAGATTGTTGTGAAAGCGTATATATAGAAGATATTTGTGGTGATTTACAAGATTTATTACATAACCCTATTTTACAAGCTGAAGAGGTTGTTGATTGGAAAGATGTTGATTATGGTGATCTACATTATACTTTTTATAAATTGGCGACTATTAAAGGCTCAATAACAATTCGCTGGACTGGTGAATCAAATGGGTATTACTCTACTAGTGTTGATTTTAAGAAAATAGAAAATAATTGATAAACAATTAAAATGATAATTATATACCAAACTCATAAAAACACAAACCCAGCTATAGAGTATAAATAATTAAAATAATAAATTAGTATGATAGGTAAGACATAAATCCTACCTATCATTACATTCATTAAATTATGCTCTTTTTATAGATACATATAGTTGAATGCCTTGCAATATTACGGTGGTAACAAAGCAAATAAACAAATTAATTCATAAGTCATTAATTTTATAACCTTATTATTTAATAATTTACCCTATGCGCTGGGTTATAATGGCTATGCGCATAGCAAATACATTTTAACATATTTTATCAAAGGAATCTATATATCAACCAAATTACGCAAATAAACCCAACTAATCAAAATCGCAACAACCCAAATTTAAGAAGTTAATTTATTTAACTTCTTTTTATTTTAATAAGGAAAATAAAATATGAATAAAGTAATAAATCAACCTACTGAAATACCAAATTTAGAACACAAAGAATATGTAGAGAGTGTCTTAAAATTTATAAAACACTCTCTTGATAACTTACAAACTGAAGATATTAAGCCAGTTTTAGATGAATTAAAAAGTCAAATTGACAATGCTATTCATCAAATTTATCAGACACAGTAACCTTAAACCTAGTAAAGCTGTCTAATTTTTCTATTAAATGGTACAGTAAATAACTGTGGTATTTAGCATATGAGGTTTTATTTTTTGGTTCTTTAATTTCAAATATTAATTGGTTGTCAATTTGGTCGTTAATAAAAAATCATAAGGATAATTATTTAGGTGAAATGTTATCAAAAAGTATAGGTAAAACAATTACACATAAACAATTAATAAGAGGATAAAATGAATTATAAATATACAGTTTTAGAGAAATTAAAAGAATCATTTGAAAATCATGGATGGAATATTGAACTAAATAAAAGTTCTACTATTTCATTATGTGCTAAAACAGAAAACGGAGTAATTATTAATTGTTATTCTAATGGTACAATAAATACTCAAGGTAAAGAACATAAAGAAGATTTAGATAAATTAAAGAAAATTGTAAATCATGATTTAATTACAGAAGAATATACAGACAAAAATAATAAGAAAGTATTTATCGTGCATGGTCATGATGAATTATCTATAAGTCAACTACAAGTGCTTTTATTCCAATTTGGTCTTATTCCCGTAGTTAATAGAGAAGAAGCTTCTCTAGGAATGACTTTAATAGAAAGTCTAATTAATGATATGAAAGAATGCTTATTTGGTATTGTATTATTAACTCCAGATGATTATGGTTATTCTAAAAAGCAAGGAGCAGAAGCCATACAAACTAGAGTAAGACAGAATGTTTTACTAGAAATGGGAATGTTAATTGGTTTATTAGGTAGGGATAAAATTGCAGTTTTAAGAAAAGCAGAGATAGAAGACCCTACTGATATGAATGGTGTTATTTATAAAAGTTATACCGAAAATGTTGCTGAGGTAAAAGAATTATTGAGAAAGGAATTTAAAAAAGCAGGATTAAATATAAATGAATAAGAAAAAACAAGAAGATAAAATCATTCAGCCAATTAATATGTCTTTTTATGAGCTTTTAAATAAGGCTATTAATACTAAAGTTGATAATAAAAAACCTAATGAACAAACTAAAGAAAAAGGTACTTCTAAGAAAGATTAGAAATACCTTGATATTTTATTCTTCAACAGAAGATTGTTTATTCTCAATGTAATTAACAGGGTTTTGTGTTCCTTTTATAGATTTATTTAAATATAAATTTCTTATATTTTCATCAGTTACTTTGCTACCATCAAAAGCATAACCAATAGTAGTACTATCACGATTATATTCATACCATTTAGTCGGTTTGTAAATTTCTCGCAGAATACCATTTGATCTTGCAATAACATAATCTATTTTCTCAACACGATTAAGATTAATTTTCCAAGATTTTCTTGTTGCCTCGTATAACTCGTTCTCTGGTATTTCTTTATAAAAAGTACGACCAATATTAAGAATTAATACATTATGCTGAAAGTCATTTGAAGTTATTGGTTGAGATGAATATTGAATCTCAATATCAGATGTTGATGAAATGCCTTTTTCTATAGTATTATGACCTTTAACAAGATTTGTTAGTTTAGTTAGATTAAAAGGAACATAAGTTAAAACATCTATCAACATAGATTCTAACTCTAGTGCTTCTTTTTCTTCTAAAGAATGCCTAATAATATAAGATTTAACATGATATCCATTATTTATAATGTTTTTAATAGTATCTAATTTTAAAGAGATTATATCTTCTTGATTTAAGTTTTTTAAAGCATGATTTTGATGAGCAAATACTCTGTTATCTTTACCTTTTCCTATGTAGAAAATTTGATTATCAATAGGATTAATTAAAGCATAAACATAATATTTTAATGCTTCAATTGTTGAATTAGAAAATGATTGTAGATTACTCATATTAGCCTCCTTAAATTGATTAGATAATGTAAGTGTACCCCCCCCCATGATATGTCAAGTTTTTTCTTGTGATTTAAATAATTCGTAACTATAAAGGAAATTTTGTATGGGGTGGATAAGAATCAAATAGTTAAATTATAAAATTAAGGAAATTAAAATGGAAATGGAAATATATGTAAAATATAATAAAAATAAAATACGAATTTTTATTATCAAAATAGTGGCTAAATTATTAAGGATTAAGTTAAAAATATCCCCTTTGTTTGTACCCAACTATTATGACAAAAATAAAGATATTATTGTGTATACTGAATAAATAATATTAATGTGTTCTATCTAATAAATCTTTTGTCCATTTACCAGTATCAAGTGGGATACCGTCCCAAGAAGCTTCACCAGTTAGCTTAGCAACAAATATTAGATTATTTTTATTTAAATAAATTTGTAAATCATCTACTATTTGTTTTGATACAATATTATTGGTAGATACAACCCAAATATCATTTCTAGGATTAGACCAAGAACCGTATTCTTTAATTTTCTTAATAAAATCATTGTATTTTTTGATATCTTCGAGTTTATCAATATCACAAATAATTATATGAGATGACATAATTAATACTCCTATTATTTATAAGAATATATTATCATGAGAATCAGCTGATTAATAGGAGATTATGGAGTTGGGTTTATTTGGTATATAATTGTCATAAATTAAAAAATTAACAATGAAACAAGTTAAGGAAAATTAAAATGAATGAAAATAATAATTTATTAGATATAGGTTCTAATGATCCATCTTATTTATTGAAGATATTAAGCATAATTTTCAAAGAAGTAAAAAAAGATAATTTAAAACCTATAATCTACGATATAATAAATTCTAAAAATGAAGCATTTTGTCAATATGTTGTAAGAATAGAAAAAGAATCGATAGTTACTAGTAATAATGACAGAATTTCTTCTGAGAATTAAGATAATTTTTTAGAGATAATTAAATCATCAAAATATAATCCTAGATCACTTAAAATCAATGATGCAAAATGAGTAATAGCTCCACAATATTTACTATCTGGACCTTTTGTATAAAAAGATAATCTATTCTCTTCTATTTTAGGAGTTATAATAGTGTCTCCCCAATTTTTAGTAGTATGACTGTATCCATCAGTTTGATTACCTAACCAAGTGTCATTAGGAATAATAGCATCTAATGTATCTAATAAATTTTTAGATTCTTTTGAAGAAATATAAATAAATATAGCCATGATAACATACTCTTATTAAAAATATAATTATAAGAGTATTTTATCATGATTCTATAATTGGTTAAATTTTAAAATTGAGAATTGGTGGTTTTATTAGTTTGGTCTTTTAAGTATATAATTATCATTAAAATAATTATAAAAGAAATTGGAGATATTTAATGGACTTAAACTCAAGCATAATAGCCATTGGAGTATTTGTTAGTGTATGTAGTATCGCAGTTATAATAATGAGATCATCAATGCCTGAAATAACTTCATATGATGATAAATTAGATGGAGAACTTGATATACCATATATTCAATTATCATTTATATTTATTGGGTTATTAATTGTACTAATTGGATTTTTAATAAAAGGATAAATCATGACTGATAAAGATAATATACCTTGGTTTTTAATATTTCTTGTAATAGCCTTTTTAGTATTTATAACTCATCTTAGTGCTAAAGATATTATATTAACAGAAAATACTTTACATAAATATGAAATACATAAGTTTCTCAATAAGAAATTTAAAGTTAATATTAAACAACGGAATATTTATTACATAAAGAAAGTGACTGATATAGGATATAGTATTACACTGAGAGATGGAGTTAAATATTTAGTAACATATAAATAGAGGGATTAATTAGTGTTTGAATTACAATATAAAGAAATTTTAGATCTTCAACAAAAGGCTATTAATGATTTTACCGAACTTTATATATTAAGACTTAATAGTTTTATATCAAGTTTTATTATTAAGACTGACATGAGATCAAGTTCTTTTAAGAATCATTATGAGATACAGATTCATGATCAACTAGATGGAAGTGTCATATATAAAATATGTGATAAGAATGATAAGAAAGGTGTATTTCCTTATCAAGAATTACATATGAGTATTAAAAGTCCTGACATTAATCAAATTACTAAAAATAGGGATACACATTAATGAAAGATTATACATGGGAAGTTCAGGAGATTATAGAAAAGATTATATATTTTGTGTATTTGATGATAGATTATCAGTAATAGAAAAATGTTGGTTAAAGGAGAAATTATTTGTATTTAATGTCAATAACTGGAGAGGAGATTTTTAATTATGGGAAATTATATTGAAGATATTAAAGGATTGCTATTATCTGAGATTAAAAATGCCAAAGAATATAAAGAATAAAAATTAACCTTTTATTAACCTTTTAATATTATAATATAAATATAAAATAATTAAACTATTTAAATGGAGAGATTAAACAATGATAGCAAATTTAATAGAAGATAATAATCCTATAATTTTTGGATCTAATTATTCAGATTATATATTTAATTCTACAGAAATTAATATTTCATCTTTAAATACAAATAGCGTTGAATATCAATTTATAACTAACATTTTATTTCAATCATGTTGGAACTCTTATTTTAAAAAAAATAAAAGCCAATCCAGAATTCAAACACTATAAAGGTAAATTTATATTTATAATATCTAAAGATCATAGTACATATGCGAATTCAGATAAATATAAAGGAGGTATAATCTCAAATAATACAATAGAAACTGTATTAAAATATTTAGGTTCTATGGGATTAACAGATTTGATAGATTCATATGAGATACTAAGATCAAATGATACATATACAGATCATTGTGTAGATTCTTTAATGATATCTTTGAATATAAAAGGGAAATAATAATAAGTATAATTAGATTAGATATAATAATTATCAACTTAAAAAAGATATTAGAAAGTATATAGGCGAAGAGTTTATTGGAGTTATTAAAAGTTATAATATATTAAATAATTGGAGTATATTTATGGAATTGATTGGGTATGATCTTGATAAAATAAAAGAATCTTGCATTAAGTTTTCAAGAGAATATATTTATGATGACAATTATGATGATAGACCATCTCATATATTATATAAATTATATTTAAATAAAGACGAATATAAAAGTATTCAGTTAAATCCATATATAACAGGCCAAATATATTTATTTACTGATGAAGAAATGAATAATTATATTTGGAATAATGAAGATAAATTTTATATAAAACAGTAACTTCACTTATCTATCATAGTATTATATTAAATATAGAATAGATATTGTCCTTCATCAAAAATGTGCTCTAATTGTGGAATTATAAAAGAAAGTCTTAAATTATCAGACAGAATATATAAATGTGATTGTTATAATAATCAAATTGATAGAGATTTAAATGCTGCAATTAATATTTTAAAAATTGGAACCATAGGTGATATGGGGATAGCTTACTAAATATTTTAACATTAGTTAAAAGTTCGTAAGAAGTGACTTAATTTTATCACAACATATAGATAACCCTAAAGGAAACAAATATGAGTAACCAAAAATTTGAACATCAAGAAAATAAAGGTAGTTTATTTTCAAATAAAGATAAAAAGACTGATACGCATCCAGATTATAAAGGATCAATTAATGTTGACGGTAAGCTATATTGGATATCATGTTGGAATTCAACAAGTAGGTCTGGTATGAATTATATGACATTATCAGTTAATGAAATGGACGATAATTATTCTAACAAATCAAACGTATTACAAAATCAAAAATCATCAACAACTGTTCAAATAGATGATTCAGACGAGATTCCCTTTTAATTTTGGATTGAATAATGAATAATTTAATAAATAAAATTATATTTTATATTTTAACTATATCAATTCTTCTTATCTCATTTGGATTTGAAATTAATGGATTAGTTTTGTTTTTTGGCAAATATAGTATATTTATATATGTTGGAATATTAATATCAATTTGTAAAATTTATTTTGGATTTATTCATAGAGAAAATAAATATTTTATACTAATATTCACGTTTATAACATTGATATTTGCATCATTAGATATATATGTACATTATAAGAATTCTTTAGGATTAAATGATAAAATTCAATTACAAATAGATAATGTTGATTCTAAGTTAGAAATAATAGAATATGATTTAAAAAAAATAAGATATAATAAATCAGAGTTAGTTAGAGCTTATAGATCTGTTAGTAAAAGAAATGATCGAGAAAAAGAGTTAAATGATGAGCAAAATATTATATTGTCTAATAAAGATCGATTAATAAAACAGAAATTAGAATTAAAAACATATAGTAAATTTGAAACTGATAGTTCTATAATAAAATTTTTAATGATTTTTGGAGTTGAATTATTAATATTATTATGTATAAAAATTCATAATAAATTTAAAATGATTAACAATAATATTTTGATTGAAAATTCTACAGTTGGTATTTTGCCTGAAGTAATTCAACCAATTACTAAACCAAAGAGAAAATATACAAAGAAGCCAAAAGGTAATAATAATAATTTTTTAGATAGTGATATATAAAGGAAAATAATGACGAAGAAATTAAATAAACCAAGCGATAAATCTAAGTTGTATTTATGGCATAGTAAATTTCATGATTATGTAAAATATCGTTATAAAGACTTTGCAAATGCTGCTAAATTAAGTATAGGTAATTCTAAATATTGGGATTATTTGCATGAGTTTGTATCTGGAGAAAATCATGACAAAAAATCATTGGAATTATTTATTGATTTAAAAAAAGATAGTGAAATATTTTCTACAGTATTTATAAACGAACTAATGCTTCATTACGATAAATCTGATTATGAACAATTTGATAGTAATTCAGTTTGTAAAGTAATTGAAAATATGGAATCAATTATCTTTGAAAAGAATTTTGAATATTTTCAAAGTTTAGGCGAACCAGATAAATTACTACAATTTATTGATTATTTTAATAAGACAAAATATAACATTATTAAAAAAGATAATATTGTAAGCACTACATTGAACTTCGATGATACCGATGATGTTAAATCATTAAATCAAGCAATGGAAACCAAGTATCAATCTATCATGCCAGGAATTCATAAAGGATTCGGTTCTGGTGGTGGTTATTTGCCTAATTCATTAGTAATGGTAGTTGCCCCAACTGGTGTTGGTAAATCTCTATTTTTATTGCAGAATGGTGGTAATTTAGTTAGTCAAGGTTCTAATCATTTATTTATATCTGTTGGTGCTGATTTGACAAAATCTCATATAATAACTAGATTACTCCAACAATTTACAAATAAAACTGAAACTGAATTAAGACATTATAAATTAGACCAAGCGTTGCAAAGATTTGATACTCTTGAATTTATTAAGAAGTTTAAATCAACTTATGAATCAGTTGGATTAGACCAAGCATTGAAGAATTTAAGATATTCAAATGTTAATGAAGATGATAAAGCCAAATTTCTCAATTCATTTGGATTAGACCAAGCATTGATAGAATTCAAAGAATCAGGATTTCCACAACTATTTAATAAAGATAATTTTGGATTATTAATATTACCTCCAGATGAGATAACTGGTGGACAATTAATTGATAAATTGATTAGTGAAGGTTATGCTGATAAATACGATACATTTTCAATTGATTACGACGGCCATTTTGCCAAAGGTAATTCATTAGACATGTATAATGCTGGTGGTAGTCTATATGCTCAATTGACTAGATTAACTGCGATTAATTCTAACATTGTGTTTGTTGGTTGTCAAGCTAATAAAGAAAATTATGCTAAAGAATCTATTGGATTAGAAGCAATTGCTGAATCATCTAAGAAACAACATATTGTATCTTGTGTTATCACAATATCAAAACATGATGTATTAAAAAATGATGACTTGCAAATCGGTATTATTAATATAGCAAAATCAAGACATGGTAAATTAACTAAGTTTTACTATTTGAGAAATCAATATTTGAATTTTAAACAAATAGATAAAGAACAATATAACAATTTAATACAATCAACAAAGCAACACCAAGACAACTTAGTTGCTCAAGGGGATTTTATCGAATTAGGTGAAGAACTCCAAGAGGCCATATAGATTATGAAAGTAAATATTAATATTAATATAGAAGAATCAGGATATGATTATATATCAAAAGAAAATGATAATTTAATTTATCAAAATGAATACGGGGAATTATATGAAAATGATAATTTAGACTGGTTAATTAATAATCAAGAAAAATATAAAGATAAAATTAAAATGATTTATATAGATCCACCATATAATACATGGAATAAATTTATTTATAACGATAAGAAATCTCATAATGAATGGTTATCATTTATATATCCAAGATTAAAATTATCTAGAGAATTATTAAAAGACGAAGGTGTAATATTTATATCAATAGATGATAACGAACAAGCTAACTTAAAAATACTTTGTGATGAAATTTTTGGCGAGGGTAATTTTGTGGCTCAATTGATACACCAAAGGGCAAAAGGTGGTGGGCAGGCAAAGCATGTTGTAAAAGGGCATGATTATATATTAGTATATGCAAAAACTTTGAATAATAATATATCTTTAAAAAAAGAAAAAATTATACAGGGTAAGATTGTAGAAAAAGATGGTAAATTATATTTATTAAACAATGATGTAGTACGTAAAGTATTTGGTAAATATGATAAAGCATTAGGAGATAGAAGATGTTTTTATGAAGAATTAGATCAATATAAGGGTAAAGAAAAAAAAATAGAAATAGATAAGAAAATAGAAACTGGAGAGTATTTTTTACAACTTCATGAGAGCGGTAAAAATTTTATTTGCAAATTGGAATTAATAGAAGATTCATATTCTAAAATGTATTCTATAATAAAAGCCCTATCTGAAGAAGGTAAAAAAGATTTGGAAAAATTGGAGTTAACCAACTCTTTTGCTTATCCAAAGTCGGTAGAGTTGCTGAAAATAATTATTAATTCTATTTTATTAAAAAACTCTAACGCCATAATTCTAGATTTTTTTGCAGGTTCGGGCACTACAGGCCATGCTGTCATGGAATTAAACAAGGCGCGTCTTTTAGAGGGTAAAGAAGGTAATTTAAAGTACATTTTAGTACAATTAAATGAAGATCTAACTACATATAAGAAGCATAAGAAAGGGAATAAAGAATTAAACTACAAAAAAGGAGATTTTATATTGGATAATAATAATAATAAACTATTAGATGATAATCAATCAGAAGCTTATAAATTTTGCATTAATAATAATTTAAATCCAGTAATATCAAGTATAACTAAAGAAAGATTAATTAGAGCTTATAATAAAATATTTAAGAGTTAGAATAATGCAATTTACGATAAAAGTTGATAAAATACCATCAGTCAATTCATTATATGCTTATAATCCAAGAACAAAATCTAAATATCTTACAAGAGAAGGCAAATTATATAAAGAAAGATTAAAACAACAATTACAATTACAAACGGTTAATTTAAGTAATCAATTCATTGATGATTCTATAAGTTTGATAAGAGATGGTATTGTAACAGAGAAAGATTTTAAAAAGAAAATGATAGCATATGATTTACATGTTATATTTTTTTTAAATTCAGGTATGTTATCTAGAGATACTAGCAATCTTATCAAGGCTACAGAAGATGCATTGTTTGAATATTTAGATATGAATGATAGTAGAGTATTTCATATATCTTCAGAAAAAATATTAAATGATGTATTTGAGAAAAAAGATGATCAAGAAATGATTACTGTTATATTAACACCAGTTAAAAATGTAAATAATTGTAGTTTATCTTATATATTAAATAAGTTAAAACAAGATAATGTAGATTTAAAAAGATTAAATTTTGATGAAATTATGGTAACATATATTAAAAAGAGAACAGATTATGTATAATATGATAAAAAAAATAGAATATTGTATTATGAAAATTATATATAATGATTTGGATGTTTACGTAGATGATCAATATAATATAAAGTTTATTAAAGAAACTGATTATATATTGATGGAATTAGGTATAAAAACTAATAAACAGATGGAATTATCTAAATTATTTAATTACGTTAAGTTAGAACCAAATTTATATAAAATTTTCATAGATACAAATATAGAAAATATAATAGAAAAAGATAATGAAGAATTATTTGTCAATAGATATAAAAATTATTTACAACCTTTAGAAAAAGTGTTATTATATTTAAGTATTGATAACGATAATAAATATATATACGATGAGTATAAATCATTATTAAAAAATACAATACAATCATTAACTTAATGGAGAAATTAAATGAGTGCAGATTTTGAGAATGAATTATTCGATGATTTGGAAATTGCAGAAGAAAGAACATCCAAACCAAAAGAATCAATAGTAAATAAAGTTTATCAATATCATCAATTGTCGATTAATAATATGCGAGGTGAGTATGTTATTAATCCAATATTAGACGATAAAAATAAGACTATTAAAAAATATAACACTTCGTCATTAATAGTATATGATGATGAAAACTTAAAACATTTTAAAGATAAACAAGCATTTCAATCTGAAGAAGACGAGTATTTAAGAACTAAATATGTTCATCAATATTCTGATTATGCTAAGTATATCAAAGATGAAAAAGTGAGATCAACTAGATTTACTTTACCGTCAAAAGATAGCTATGATAAGTCTTTATTAAAAGAAGATAAATCATTTAAAGAACAAGAACATAACGAATTGCATGGTCAATTAGCTTCTAATATTAGAACTATTTGGAATGAATGTGATGTATTCTCTCAATATTTTAAAGATGTTATTAATTCGTATTTTTATGGAAAAATATATAAATATACAAATTTAGAAAATGAAGTATTAATTGAGAATAGTAAAATTGTATTGTTTGAATCTAAAGGTAAAGCATTACCTGGTGAGTGGACACAAAGATTTAATGAATTAAAAGTTGATTTTAAAGATTTAGATACTAACGAAATTGATAAAGAATCATATATAAATTATCTAAAGGAACTATTTAGTAAAAAATTAGATACTCCAAAATCAAAGTTATTTAAATTATGGTTTAGTAAAGTATCTGAATATCCAAAATCACAAAAAAACAACAAGAATGATAATGAATGTATTATCACTCATGTTGCATTAAAACAACCACCAAAATCAGAAAGCGGAACATTGGTTGAGAGTGATTTTATGTATGATGTTAGAGAAAAAGTTGATGGAGAATGGGTAACCAAACAAGAACGTATGAATCTTGATTTAAGCCAAGTTGTAATGTTGGATTCTGTATATGATGAGGAATCTAATAGAAATAACACTATTAAATTTGATAATACAAGATTTGATGTTGATTGGTATAAATTAAAGATAGCAGAATCTGATAGATTGATTAAAAAATATAAATCAAATTCTACTGATACAAATCTTGATGATGTTATTTAATTAATATTATATAAATTAATTAAGGGTAATAATATATTTAGTATTATTACCCTATTTTATTATGAAATTACAAAGGATACATATTAATGGCTAAAATTATTTCATTAAGTGGAATACATAATTGTGGTAAGACTACTACATTCGAAAAATTAAAAGAAAAATATAAAGATAATAAGAAAATATTATTTATTTCAGAAATGAATACAGCATTAAACAAATTAGGTTTAGGCATTAATAATGAAGATGACCAATTAGGATTACTTCCATTAAGACAAGGAATGTCTCAGTTCTGTTTAATCAATATTGAAAAATTCTTGAAAGAAGCTATAGATTATACCCATATTATTATGGATAGATGTTCATTAGATACAACATTATATACTCATTATTTTGCTGATAAAGGTGATATGATTAATGATGGCCAATTAGACCATATGTCGATTGAATTGATTAATTCATATTACCAAAATTATGAATTCAAAATATTTTATTTTGGTATGGATAATTGGATAGAAAACAAAAGAACAGATTCTATGAGTAAAGATTCAGGAATTGAGTTAGAAGAAAAATATTTTAATAAGTTTAGCCAATTATTTATTAAGTACGAAAATATTGATCAGATTATTAATGAGATAGAGTCAGATGTATAAGGTATTAAATCATGGATTTATTGAATTAGTTGATAAAATGGGTAATGAGTTTGATATTTGTAAATCAGCTAGAGTTTCATATGCAGCTAATAATAAAGATCACACTGAACAACAAAATATTAACTTAATTAGATATTTGATGAATCATAATCATACTTCACCATTTGAGATGATACAATTAAAATTTCATATTAAAGCTCCTATGTTTATAGCAAGACAATGGCTAAGACATCGTACTGGCACATTTAATGAAATATCAGCTAGATATTCTGAATTACCAAATGAGTTTTATATTCCAGAATCTATTGAAGAACAATCTAAAGTGAATAATCAAGGAAGAGGTATTAAAGTTGATGAAGATATTGAAGAACATTTAATTGAAAATATTTGGGCTAATTCTGTAGAATGTTATGATAATTATAAAGAATTATTATCTAATAAAGTGGCAAAAGAAATAGCTAGAATCACTCTTCCAACTAATATCTATACTGAATTTTATTGGACAGTAAATTTACATAATTTGTTACATTTTTTAAAACTAAGAATGGATAAACATTCTCAATTAGAAATACAATTATATGCTAAATGTATTTATCATAATATATTAAAACCACTATATCCAAATATTTGTCAAGCATTTGAGGATTATCAATTGAATTCTATTAAATTTTCGTTTAATGAATTTAATATAATTAAATCCTTGATAAATACTAAAGATATTATAGATCAATTAGAAAATAGTACTGAATTATCTAATAGAGAAATAAAAGAATTTAAAGAAAAATTAGGAATTGATTAATGAGTAAATACTTGAGAGGTTTGATCGATTTTGAATTAATTAATCGTAGGAATGTAGCTGTTATTAAACCAGAAGAATTATCATTAAAGACTTTATTAAACATAAATATTTTATCAATATTTAAATTAATTGATGAATATGATTTTGACGTGCCTGTATTAATGTTCGATTCTCGTCCATATTTTAAATCAGAATTTATAACAGAGTATAAAACTAATAGAAAAAGATCAACTATAGAAGATTTAGAATTATTAGATAAAGAATCTGAAGATTACGAAAAACAATATAATAAAATGAAATATGATATATTAAAAAATGAAATTGCATTGGAAGCTAAACAATATATGATTAATAATTGGAATCATTTTACAATTCCTTTAATTTATCAAGGATTAGAAGCAGATGATATGTCGTTTATATTGTCAAGAATATCAGATAATAAAACAATTCATTTGACTAAAGATACTGATTATATTAATCATACATATAATAATCATGATGTGTTAATAATTAGCAAAAAAGGTAATGTTCTTCATAAATATGATCCAGTATATGAGACACAAGTTCCTCTTGAATATCAGAAAGTATTTAATGAGTTATTCAAATCTTCTCATAATGGAATCAATGTTAAAAAGTTAGGTTTATCAAATGAAGAAATTTATAATATGTATAAGGACAAATCATTAGACGAAGATGTTATCAAGAGAATAGACGGACTAAATCCATTGACATATTTAAACGATGATATTAAATCATTTTTATTGACCAAACTACAACAGCCAATGAATCCAGATATTAATTATTTAAAATCATACAAATATTTATCTCATAAAAGAATATATGGATTACAACAGAGACAAGTAAAAGATAGTTTTGAGGAATTAGAGGGTTTATTATAAATGATAAGAAAATATAGATTAAATATAAATGAACAAGGTGAATTGATAGAAACATATCAGTCGGATGTTTTGAAAGAGTTAATGTTTAATAAAATTAATTCAAACAATAATAATGATTTCATCGATTATAAACAATTATCAGAAAAAGTTATACATAATTTTAACAATCCTTCTGAATTTATCATGGAATCTAAAACAGATTTATACAGTTTAGATAAAGAAAGCTTAATAAAATTATTTAATGATAAATTAAATACATTGAATAATTCGTTGATAAATGAAGAAATGATATGCAACCAGAAAATATTAGCAAGTATCGATTAATCAAAAAGAAGAAAATTAAACCTTCTAAATTAAGATCGTTAAAAGAAAGTTTCAAATATTTTAAGAAAGCATTAATCATGAGGAAAAAATAATGACCACTATAGCAGTAAAAGTAGAAAAAGATTATATTCATTTAGTTTCTGATAGCAAAGTAAGTCTGGATGGGTCCGATTATAAATCTAGAATGACATTTTCTAAAATATTTCAAATAAATGGAATGACAATTGGATATGCAGGTGACGTTCCTAAGATAGCGTTGCTTAGAGAATTTATGATGACTAATATTCCAGAATCAGAAACATTAACCTCAATTATGAATTATTTAGTGAAATTTAAAACTTGGTTAAGAACTGATTTATCAATAACATTAGAATCTTGTGACATTTCTTTTATACTAATATTTAAATCTAAAGTATATGCCGGAGATATGGCTAGCTTATCTATTGAACCAGTAGAAAATTATTTATCAATTGGTTCTGGATGGAAAGAAGCTTTAACCTCATTATATCTTGGTAAATCAGCCAAAGAAGCTGTTGAAATAGCCTGTGAAATGGATAATTATTCAGGACTTCCAGTAGAAGAATTAAAAATAAATGTTTAACTTTATTGATTATATGATATAATAAATTATTAAAGAATTATAAGGATTATTATGGAACAAGAAGTATTCAGAATATTTGTGACTAATAAAGAAATAGAAGATAATATTGGGAAATTAAGAAATGTTCCATGTCGTTTTATCAATGATAAAGATTTTCTTCATAAGGTTAAATCTGGTGAATTGTCTGTTAAAAATAAAGTAATAATGTTTGTTGAAAAATCATTTACTTCAGTGTTTAAAAAATTAATTGATGATAATTATATTCAATTAGAAATTCGTGGTATTGATAAAACTAAATTTATTAGATTAGATTATTCAACATCAATATTAGACAATTCTAAATATTTAATATTGGATCCATATAATGAAATTGAACGTAATAAAAAAGTTAATTTATTTGTTACATTAGACTATAACGCTGACAACAATAATTCAATAATACCTTATAAATTAATTAATAAGAAATATTTTGCAGATAACTATGATGAAATAATACATTCTTTAGGAAATGGTGACTTATCTCTGGATTTTGAATCTCATGGAGTTAATATGACTAATGTTGATTCTAAATTTGAAATAATAGGAATAGGATTTTGTAGCCTTGAAATAGGTTATTATATTGAATTTAGAAATGATGATTCTATTGATGAAGATATATTCAAAGAAAAATATAGACAGTTTATAAAAGATAATCATAAAAGATTATGGGCATATTATTGTCCATTTGAAATTATGGTTAATTATTGGTACTTAGACGAATTTATTGAACTTGAAGATTCTATGGTTCTATGCATTGCTGATGAAAATAGTGGTTCATTGAAATATGCTTCTCAATATTATTTAAAATCAATAGATTGGGAATCAGAAACTAGTAAAGTAAAAGATGGATATATTAGAGATATTTATAATTCATTATCTGATGAGCAAAAAGAAAGATTTTGTAATGGCATAATGGGTGATTTAACTCAAAAAAAATTACTACATATATTAAATCAAGAAAATACTGTTGAGTTCAATCCATTAGAACATGATTTCAATCCAGGTGAATATGAATCGTATAAAGAAAAATATATTTCATCAGATGGTTCAACAATATCATACTTACCATCAAAAGTTGTATCAAAATACTGTATATACGATTGCTATAATACTCTAAGATTAAAATATTTATTATATGATAAATATAAAGATGCATATAATTGTTTTATTAAGAATATCTATCTTAGTATACCATTACAAAATCATGGTTTGCTATTAGATCATATTGGTTTAGAAAAAGTTAGTAATAAATATGAGTATATTTTATACAATTTAGAAATATTAATAGCTAAATTTTATTACACATATAGCATTAATAATATTGATTATAAAGTTGATGATTTGTTAACTGATTCTCAATTGCAATTTTTTAAATCATATGGAATATCATCAACTTATGAAATTTCAAAAAAGATAGTCAATGATTGCATCAATAAAGATATTGTTGGATATTTAGATTATACTTCATTATATGAAAATATAATCAATGAGGAATTAAGAAATAAGATTATTTCATTATTAGATAGTTATAAATCAGACGAATCATTATTAAAAAGTATAACTGCATCATCAAAAGTAACTAAAGAAATCAATAGTCTTATAAATGGTTATGATGATAATTTATTTGATAATGTTATTAATGAATATTTTAATAGTTTCATTGTTGATTTTGATAAAATTAAACCAAAAACTGAAGTGCAACTCAAAACACCAATGATTCCAGAATTTAATGGTTATTATATTAATGATTATTTAACCAGACAATTAAAAGAAATAGTTGATTCTGTTGTTAAGTCTATTGATTTTAAAGGATTAGTTGGTAAAGATTTATTAGATAGAATTAAAGGTAAAAAAGAAACTAAAATTAGTGACGGAATATTTGGTATAATATTAGAATTTAATAAGTGTTTGAAAAATTATAGAGACAAGCATGATAATGTTTTATCTAAATTAGATAGATCGATTAAAAAGAAAACTATCAAAGATTCAAAACAAGAATTTTTAACTTTATTAGAATCATATTTTACATATGAATTAGTTGTAAAGTATAAAATTGGTGATAATTTTTATGATAAAAAAACAAGAGAAAGATATTTTAAATTATTAACTAAATTAGAATTGAATGATTATATATTAGTTAATTCTTGTAATAATCAACAGGAATTAGATGACATAGATGATTTAACTGAAGATCAAAAGTATAAATATTCTAAAATAAAATTTCAACAATCATTTTTAAATGAATATGAGAATATTTATGAAAAATCTTTGGATTTTTATGATAATAATATTCAACCGTTGCTAGAAAAACATTATAAAATAGAAGAAATTATTGATAATTTATTAGATTCTAATTTATTACAAAAGTCATTATTTGATAAATCTATTAGCAAAGAATTTGATTTAGCTGATTATAAGCGCATTCAATTTGATTTAGAAAAATTAATAAAATATTATAATGATAAGGATACATTAGAATTATTAAATACTATTGATATTATTGACATATTAGAAAATGATAATGGTATTAGACATGATATTAAAATCAACCTAGTAACTGCGAAAAACAAACAACTAATTAATAAATGTTTAATGGATAATTATAAAAATATTATTTATAATTTTCATAAAATTTACAAAACAGGAAAGTTTGATTTATCTCAATATGATGAATATAATAAAATTGTTAATTTTTTAGAATCTACTCCTGATGCCGACGATATAGAAGTTAACACTTATGTTAGAAAAACATTCAGTTTGTTACCACAAATGAGAACATTAAAATATTATTATGATAAAGATCAATTAGAATTGATTGACACATCATTTAATAATACCAAATTATTTGATGAGTGCGCAAAGATAATGTATTGTATTAATTTATATTATAAATTAGATAAAGTATATGGATCTTATATTCATGGTAATATTATCGCTAAAAATACATCTAATTTTAGTCATACTAATGAACAAGGATTTTCATATTTAAAACAAACAGATGGACACAAGATAACTCAATCTCAATTTAAAATGTTATCATTGAAAACTAAACGCTCCAGCGCGGGAATTCATACATTGAATAAACGAATGGAGCCAACTTATTATCTTCATATTTTAAAAGATCATATTGGTATATACTTTGATTTATCTGCTGCTGAAGTCAGAGCTGCGGCATTCATGTCCGGTGATAAGATTATGATTGAGCTATTTGAGAGTGGTGTTGATATATATAATTGGATGAGACAAGAGTTGTCCGAATTAATTGATAGAGATGGTTATAAAGCAATTGTTCTTGGATTAATTTATGGTAGGTCAACTGATTCTATTGCAAGATCATTAGGTCATTTAAATCCAGAGATTGTTGTTCAAGGTATTGAAATGTTTAAAAATACTTTTTGGACATTATGGAAATTCATTGAGAAACAAACCGAATATTGTATTGAAAATGGAAAGATTAATACAATGCTTGGAGATTTAATTGATGTTACCAATTATCACAAATCAAAAAGATCAACTGTTGGTATGAATTATTCTGTCCAAGGTTACACTGCCTCGTTAGTAGCAGAAGGTGGTTATAATGTATGGAAACAACTATATGACCAAGGATTATATATCAGATTAATTAATTTAGTACACGATTCATTATCATATAGTGTTCATGCAAAAGATTTCTTTGTTGTATATAATAAACTTCAAGAATTATTTATTGAATATCTAGAAGCCAAGTATAAAATCCGCTTCAAATTTGATCTAGATTTATTTTTAAATATGAAAGATAAAACATCAATCAAAAAGTCAATTGATGAAGATAACGTATATGAATTAAGTGGAGATAATGCTGATAAGATATTTGATAGGTTAAATAGTCATAATAGTTTAGAATTAATTAGCAAAGAAGTAATTGAAGATAATAGACATATGTATCAAGTAATTGATAATGATAAATATATTAAAATTCCTCAAGATATGTATGTTGCAAATAATTTTAAATTATATAATAAATCAAAAGTTAAATTTAAATATATAGGATAATAATTATGATAACAGTTTTAGATAAGTTACATGAATGTCAAAATATTGAAGAAATACAGAATATAATTGAATATATTGACTATGATTTATTATATATTCTAGATGAAGTGTATGATAAATTTAATACAAAAATTGATAATTTAGATGTTGATGAAATTCATGAAACTTCATATTTTAATATAGGAGAAGGAAATTATTTTTATAGAAATATTGATTTTAATTATGGAAATGCTAGTTATGAAAGTATTAAATTTAGTGATTTTAAATTAAAGTTAATTGAATATATGAAAATTGATTTTTCTGAAGAATTGGAGAAAGAATATGAGTAATCTATATGATGAAATATTGTCAATTAATAATTATAAAGAATTTGAACAGTTAATGATTAATACTAATAATGAAGATTTGATCAAAGAATTTTATGATAGCAATATGACCTATATTTCATTTGATAGAAATCATAAACCATTATATTTTGAAGAAGAATATAAATTATCTTTTTTAAACAAATGGATGGATTACTTAATGACTACTGAATATCTTCACTAATTTGATAAAGAATTATATTAAATATAGATAAAGAGATTAAACCCTATTTTATAAATAGGTAAAAGTTTTTTGCTGGGCTAATACAGTTTGTAACATACAAAGGTCTTATTAGTGGTGGTTATTGGTTTCTACATCATTATAAAAATCAAAGGTTTTTATTTATACACTTTTAATCTTATGATTGAATTTATTACACCATAGTAAAAGTATAATAAGTGAAAATTAGAATACAAATTTTCTATATGAGGTTTTGTTGTATTCAATTTAATTTAGGAATTTTATAGTAATGACGCATAATAGTCTATACATTGTATATCATTCATTAACTGGTAATACAAGAAAATTTATCAATAGATTATATTATCCAGATACTGTAGAATTAAAAACTGGAGAAGAAATATTTTATCATAAATTTATTTTATCTACTTATACAATAAAATTTGGTGAAGTACCTGAAATAATTAATAAATTTATGATTAATAATCATCATAATTGTGTTGGTATAATAGCTAATGGTAATAGAAATTGGGGTGGTAATTATTGTAAAGCTGGTAAATTATTATCTGATAAATATAATATTCCGTTATTAATGATATATGAACTAAGTGGATTACAAGAAGATATTGATAAAATGAATCAAATATTAAAGGAACTAAATGAAAAAATATGAAGTATTAGAAGATTTTGAATGGTGTAACGAACAATATAAAGTTGGGGATAAAATTCAATTGAATAATGAAATGTCTGATTTTATAGCTAAATATGGTAAAATTAAAAATCCAAGAATAAAACAAAAAGATATTGATATTCATAAATTAGTAAATGAGTTGTCACAAACATATCATTATAGTGGTTCGGCCGGAGATTATTATGAAAATCTAGCAAATAAATGGTATGACCAAGGAATTAATATTGAAAAGATAAGACAAAAATTACATAAATTATCAAAATCAGATTTAATTGAAATAGAGAAATTAACAAATGACTTACAACAGAAAAACAGAAAACAAACCCAATCTAAATAAAGTTGATCCAGATTTTATTGAAGGAATTGCTAAAGTTCTTGATTATGGTGACAATAAGTATGGGGAAGGTAATTGGAGGCAATATTCTAATATTAATGAATTAGTTTCAGCTGAGATGAGACATGTTGATAAATTTCGTCGAGGTGAACAATATGATATTGAATCAACATTAGAACATCTTGACCATGCAGCAACTAATCTAATGATGATTAGATATTTATTAAAAAATAAAATTGTTAAATTAGAAGATTTACATTTTAATAAAATTAAACAATTAAAATCTCTTCCATATGAACCAAATATATTTAGTATCGAAGTTGATGATAAAACTCCTATATATCATTTGATAACCCAATATGATGATGGATTAGAATCTGGAATATGGTTAAATAAATATGATTTAATTGAAATTTCAAAACAACAAAATGATCTATTTGAAGAATTTAGTAAGATTAATTATAATAATAAATTAACACTTGATGATTTATATTATAATAATGACGATACTTTATTATTAAATTTTATAAAATATTATTTAGAAATTAGAGATTGTAATCAAATTATTGATAAAAATTTTTGTCATTTAAATGTACATTTAAAACAACAGAATAAAAGGAATAATAATGAATCAACACAATAATGAGATTGACCATTTAGAATTTCCTGAAAATATTAGAAAACGCTATGGTATGTATATAGGAAGCAGTTCTGATTCTGATGTATTAGTAAGAGAGATAATTGATAATTCGATTGATGAGTTTTATAATAATACCAAACTTGGACTATTACATATCTATCATAAAGATAATAAAGTATTAGTTGCAGACAATGGTAGGGGATTACCACTAACTAATCATAAAACATCAAAAGATATTAATGGAGATTATTATACTCAAGCTAGACTAGCAGTAGAAAAATTACATGCAGGTTCTAAATTTAATAATACTGATAATGTTGTTACTGTCGGTACTAATGGAGTTGGGTCAGCAGTAGTAAACGCATTATCATCTAGGTTTATACTATTTGTTAATATGAATAGATATGATGAGTATTCAGATAAGATAAATTCATTATTAAAAAATAAATCTATTAATCGTGATATGTATTATATGGTAGAATATCATAAAGGTATTTTACAAAAAGAATCATTAGTTAGATTAACGCATGAGTACATACAAGATGAATTAGGATTAGATGTATCATTTAATATAAAAGAAATGTCAACTCTAGTTTATTTTATTCCTGATGAGACTATCATACAATCAAAAAAAATTACTATTCCAAATTTAAAATATAGAAAATATATAACTAAATTATTATATAAAAAAGATATATCAATTTATATTAATAATGAATTATATAATGATATCTTTGAACCTTATAAATATCAATTTAAAAGTATGATTGGTAATAACACATTTTTAATATCATTAGAATTATCTGATAATTTGGAAAAAGAAAAATTCACAGGATCAGTTAATGGATTAATTGTTAACCAAGGTATTCATAAAGATTGGACAATTAGAGCGTACAAAGATGCTATTAAAGATTATTTTGGTAATTTAAATTCTTATGAAAGTTATGGATTAATTGTTAATACAATCGTATTATCATCAAATCCTCACTATAATTCTCAAACCAAAACTGAGTTGTCTCAATTAGATAGAATCACATATGTCCATGCTAAGCAATTGGTTGAAAGTTTTAAATTAATATTTAAGAAAAATCATGATGTATTTAAAGAACATTATGACCATTTAGTAGTATACACATCAAAGATTACTAACATTAGTAGAAAATCAATTATTGAAAGCAAAGTCTCATTAGCATCGAAATCAACCAGGTTTATCAAACCTGAAAAATTAACAGATTGTTATACTACTACTCGTGAGGAAGCAGAGTTGTTTATTGTCGAAGGTGATTCAGCAGGAAGTGGAGTTTTGGCAGCTAGAACACCAGATATTCATGCAGTATATGCTTTAAAAGGCAAGCCGTTGAATAGTGTTAATTTGGATATAGTTGATGTATTAGAAAATAATGAAATGAATGGATTAATATCAGCTATTGGAACTGGTGTTGATGGATATAATGATTTATCTAAAGTTAGATATGGTAAGATAATATGCTTATCAGATTCTGATAATGATGGATTTCATATAAATATGTTAATTGCAGGATTTTTCTTGTCACATATGAAATATTTGATAGAAGCTGGTATGGTTTATATAGCAAAAAATCCTCTATATTCTCAAAATCATAAATTTTATATGCATGACGAATTTAATAAACTTGACCAATCAAAACCATATACTAGATTCAAAGGTTTAGGGGAGTGCAATCCTGACCAATTACAGGAATTTGTTCTTGATAAGGATAAAAGAATTCTTCAAAGATTAACTTTAGAAGATGTTGAAAATACTTTAGAATTATTAACTTCAGCTGACAAGAAACGAGAAGTTATGATTGAAAATCAATTTTTTAAATTTAATCAAAAACTAGAGGAATTAAATGAATAAAGATAATAATATAGAATTATTGCCAATTAATAAACTAGTTATGAACTCAACAGTAGAATATGGCAGAGAAGTTAATCTTAGTCGTCATATTCCTCATGTTTATGATGGATTAAAACCAAGTTATAGAAAAGTAATTTTATCTGGATTAGACTTGGATAATAATAAATTAACAAAAACTAGTAAGGTTACCGCTGATACATCGAAATATACGACTCATGGAACTGATTTGCTTAAAGATGTTGCTGGAGTATTAGTTAGGTGGGGTATCTTTGATGGTCAAGGCATTATCGGATTAATTAAAGCTTTAGATGTTGAACAAGGTGATGCTTCTCCAAGATATACAGAGGTTAAAGTTAACGATAAATTTAGACAAACGACCAAAGAATTATTATCATTAGTTCCATCAACCATAAATGAACTTGGTAATGTTGAGCCAGATTACATCCCATCACCTTTGCCAATAATACCTCAGTTTGGCGGCATTGGTATGGGAGTTGGTTGTAAAGTTGTGATGCCAGCATTTACTAAAGAATCAATGTTAGCCGCATATCTATCTAATGATCCATACAAATTAGTGTTTAACTATGGTTATAAATTATTAGATGGTGATTTAGCTGATATATGGAATAGTAATTCTGCCAAATATAAAGTAACATTTCCATATGAAGAAACTAACGATGAAATAATTGTATATGGAAATCCTGAATTATTTAAGATTACATTTAAAACTATTAATAAATTAATTGATGACGGTCAATTACAAATGATTAATTTATCTCATAAAGGTGTTAATAAATTAGTATTTAAACGCCAACCAAATGCAAAAAAATTATCTATCGATAAAATGAAAGAAATTATTAAAACAGCCATATCACAAAATATGACATTTAATATATTAGTTCATAATGGTAAATCTGTTTATGAAATCGGATTAAAAGATTGGATAGATTTAACTTATAAAAATTATATTAGATTATTAAAAAAAAATAATGATAGCAAAATATCAAAATTAAATTTTAATATACAAGTGAATAATAATTTTAAACAAGTCGCTAAAATATTAGTTGATGATTCTATCAAAGATACATATGAGCAAATAGCGATTAAATTAAATATTGATGTAGCTATAGTTGAGCATATTGGCAGAAAATCTATAAATACTCTACGGAATCCGACTGAGTTAAATAATGAAACATTAGTAAAACAAATAGATCAATTAAAACAATTTAATTATGATAATTATATTAAGGATATAATAAATGGTAAATAATAATCTGTCTTTCATAATAGATTATTTATATCAAAAAAATATAGAATTTAATGAAGATTATGTTGAATGTATTTATGATTTTGAACAATTAAATAGACATCATTATATGATGGATGATAACATCATTAGTAGGTTTGTTTTACCTAATGGATATTTAAGATATAAACATGTTCCATATGATATTTCTTCATCAACAATAAAAAAACTATCTAAATTTATTGAGATAACTTCAAATGATTTTGTTGGTAAAGGAATATCAAATCATTTAATGAGTGTTAATTTAAATAATTATGGAATATTATACTATGACCAACATAAATTATTATTAAATAATAATTTTTTATTTGATTATGATGACAGAATAGACGATGAGCAGGTAACAACATTAACAATATTAACAGAATTAAGGAAATATTATGATAAGAGAAATTAGATATCAAGGTGACACTATTGAAATTAATACCACAACAAACACTATGAAATCTTTACAAGACGGAAAATATGAAATTATCACTTCAGCAGAGAATGGAGATATTCAATTTCTGATTCCTCAAGAAAATCAATATGTGATGATTAACGCAGAGACTGGCGAGACTAGTAAATTAGAAAGTGAAGATGATATAATATTTTAAGGAAATTAAATGTTAAATAATGTTATACGAAATAGTAGACCATTAACTATGTCGCAAGTGCTACGACATCTTGATTATGGTCGTAAATTAAGGTCAGAAGAATTAAGATCATCATATAGAAATGAGATTAAAGTTTTAATCAACAAACCGACATCAGGATTAAATAAACGATCGCCATTTGAATATAAAGGTAGAAAATTTGTTAAGACATTTTTTACTTATAATGTTGAAAACAAGAAAAATAAAAATAATTATCGTGTTACAATCTGTGTACTAAATGATAAACCAGTACCAACATTCAACTCAGCAGTTCAATATTATTGCGGATGTGCAGATTTTAAATTTAGAATGGCTTATCGACTACGTGAATTAGGAGTATTGATTGAAACAAAATCAACAATTGGCTTGTTAGGTAAAGCATATACTGATGAACCAAAAACAGATAGTATTGATTCTTTGATGTGCAAACATATTTTTTGCTGCTTAAAAGATTTAAAAAAACATAGAAAATGGAATTTTTAATATGAGTGATTCTGGAATAAAATTAAATACAATGTTAAATGATTCTGATGAAAAAGAATCATTGGATGATATTACTCATTTACTTCTTAGTGATGTCTTTGAATTTGCAAAAGATAAATCATTATCAATTATGGAAACTAAATTAATCTTAAATGACAATGATGAAGATTATGGTATTGAGGATGCAATTGACATAAAAGTAGTATTTAGAGTAACATCATCATATATAGAAAATAAATTGGAAGACAAATATGGTTATTATACAAGAAGAAATAATACAAGGCATTAATATTTTATCAATTAAAAATAATAAGTTTTATATTAACGATATTGAAATCTGTAAGATATATGATAATATACAAATATTAGGATTTGATAAATATCACGAAATTGAAATGGATAGAGTTTATCAATTTCAATGGATAAAAGAAGAGAATATCGATAAAATAAAATTAATAATAAATGAGACAAAGTAATATGACATGGCAAACAACATTAAAAATATTAGGATTAATGTTAATATATTTAAAATGTACTAATCATATAGATATTTCATGGTTTGTAATAATACTTCCATTTATATTTGATATATTATTCAAGATAATTGTTGCTGGAGTAGCAAGTATTATTACAAAATTAGCAATGAACAAATTAAAAAGGTAGATAATGGTCTATAATTATAGAGAATTAAATAGTATGGTTGATATTGACCATCTAGAAAAAGACAAAGAAGCATTAGAAGAATATTTAAGATATATAGACGATAATTTTTTACAAACTGGTGATACACGATTTATTTCTTGGATAAAATATATTAATACCATGAATTATCATAAATCTATTGATATAGTAAGGACTTATGATAATTATGAATTATCAAACAAAGTTTATGATTCTTTTAACAGATTTAAATGGTTATGTGAAAATAGATATTATTCTAATTTTTTTAAATATTATCCTGAAGAACACATTATAGAGTTGATAAAATTAGTATATTCTCAAGATTTTAAATATCAATCTTATATGAGTGCATTCACTTTTTATAATGATTACTCATTGAGATCTGATGACAAGGATACATATTATGAACATTATGAAGATGCTATAATTGGATTATCATTATATCTTGCTAAAACTGATATTGAATTAGCCAAACAATTTGCATTAACACTAATTAGACAAGAATATCAACCGGCTACTCCAACATTCATGAATGCTCGTAAGAAAAAGCGTGGTGAAATGATATCATGTTTTCTGCTTGATGTTGATGATTCAATAAATAGTATAGGATTTAATATTCAAAACGCTTTACAACTTTCTAAAATTGGTGGTGGGGTAGCTTTAAATTTATCTAAATTGAGAGCAAGAGGTGAAGAAATTAAAGGAATTGCTAATGCATCAACTGGGGTAATTCCAGTGATGAAATTATTAGAAGATTCTTTTAATTATGCCAATCAATTAGGTCAACGAAAAGGCGCGGGAGTTGCTTATCTTAATATATTTCATTATGATATTATAAGATTTCTTGATACTAAGAAAATTAATGCAGATGAAAAAAGCAGAATTCAAACATTATCTCTTGGTGTGATAATACCAAATAAGTTTATGGAATTATGTAAAGACAATAAAGAAATTAATATGTTTGCTCCTTATTCTATATTTAAATTATATGGTAAACACTTAGATGATATGAACATGGATGAGATGTATGATGAATTATCTAATCATCCAGAAGTTATAAAACATTCTATGAGTGCTAGAGATTTATTAAATTTAATATCAGAGGTTCAATTTGAATCTGGTTATCCATATTTAATGTTTAGAGATACCGCTAATAATGTTAATCCATTAAAAGGATTAGAATCTATTAAAATGACTAATTTATGTTGCTTTACTGGTGATACAGAAATTAAGACAAAAGAATATGGATTGGTCTCATTTAATCAACTTATTAGCAAAAAGATTGATGAAGTTACTGTAATTAGTGCTAAACAATTAGATAAACCATTAAAGATATATGAAGATGACCAAATTGAATATCATGAAACATCATGGCATTTTGAAGAAAAATCTGCAAAGGTAATGATTACAGGATCAAAGCAAACAATACATGTTATATTGACTAATGGAGATATGATTAAATGTACCCCTGATCATAAATTAGCATTAAGAGATGGTGGATATGTTGAGGCTCAATATTCATTGGGTAAAATTATAAAATGTGAAAGCATATATAATAATTTTGTATCAGTAAAACAATTATTATGGAATGATAATAAAGAATCTGTGTATTGTTTAAATGTCGAGGATAATCATAATTTTGTGATATCAGGCGGAACTAATAATTACCTAGTTCATAATTGTGAAATATTTCAATCACAAAAAACTTCAATTATAAATAATGTTGACGACGATACTCAAAATGATATAGGATATGATGTTAATTGTATATTAGGGTCGTTAAATATTGTTAACGTTATGAATAATAATTCTATTAAAGAATCTGTTCATACCGCTATTCAGATGTTAACTCAAGTATCTGATAATTCTAATATTCAAAATGCTAAAACTGTTAAAAAAGCAAATGAGTTATTTCATTCAATTGGTTTAGGCACCATGAATTTACATGGATATTTAACAAAAAATATGATTCCTTATGAAAGTGAAGAAGCTAAAGATTTTTGTAACATATTATTTATGATGATAAATTATTACTCGTTAGAAAAATCAATGCTAATTGCTAAGGATAAAGAATCTTATTTTTATGGATTTGAAAAATCAGAATATAAAAATGGAAATTATTTTAATCAATATATTCAAGACGATATTTTACCAATTACAGATAAAGTATCTAAATTATTTGATAATATATATATTCCAAATAAAGAAGATTGGGTTAAACTTAAAAATAACATTCAAGAGTATGGATTATACCATTCATATAGATTAGCAATTGCACCGACAGGAAATATATCTTATTTACAAAATTCAACCCCATCAATTATGCCAATTACTCAGCATATTGAACCAAGAATCAGCAACGACAAAGTTACTTATTTTCCAATGCCATTCTTGACTAGAGATAATGTATTGCTTTATAAACTTGCATATAATATGGATATGACAAAAGTTATAGATTTGGTATCTGTTATCCAAAAACATGTTGATCAAGGAATCAGTACAACTATGTTTATAACATCAGATTATTCAACAAGAGATTTACAAAAGTTATATATTCACGCTTATAAACAAGGTTTAAAATCATTGTATTATACTCGAGTTAAAAATATAAGTGTTATTGACGAATGCTTAGCTTGTCAAGTGTAATCTTCACTTAATTAACAAAGTTATATATTAAATATAGATACAGTAAAAGAGGATTTGAATGAAATATAATATAAAATATCCAAAGACAAATTATAAATTAGAAGATAACAAAATAATCCATATAGAATCAAACTTATTAGTCACAGACTACTCAGAAGTGCTATCTTTAGGAATATCAGTATGTGAGAGTGAGATTGACATCATTGTTGAAAATACTATAAATGAAGATTATGAAATTATGATAACTCCAACAATTAGCATTGAATTTATAAATTAAGGAATATTATGGAAAATAAGATTAGACAAATGAAACTTCAAAGTTTTGATATGAAAAATCATTTAAAAGATTTATTATTATCAATACATCTGAATGAACTTTTGATAAATCAATTAGAACTTAAAATTGGTAAAACTATAGAAATTGAAGATGATTATGTTAATAATGACATAATTATAATTCATGAAACTGATAATAAATTAAAATTGTCAATTGAATATAAATTAAAGGATTAAGATTATGGATATGAATATGTTAAATAAATTATTAGATGATAAGGAAACTAGAAAGTTATTATTAGAATCTACCGAAAAGCAATTAGAATATATCAAAAATTATAAATCTATTGATGAAAGATGTTCTGAAGAATGTGAATATAATTGTGATGATTGTGAAGACAAATTAGAAATAAATGATGATTCTTTCTGTTTTGAAGACGACATGTTAGAAACTTTGTGCAGAGTTGGCGATATGTATAATTTGAAAATATCAAATTTTAATAATGAAGATAATGGTCAAGTTTATGTAACATTTAAACCATTATAATTATTTACAAATTATCTTTTACATATTATAATTATATTATAATTAAAAAAGGATATTAATATGATAAATAAAAGACAACAAATTAAATTATTTTTAGATGATAAAAACTATATGAAAGCATTAAAAATTGCAAAATCATTTAGTCCAAATAGAAATAATCAAAAAGATGTTTATTTATTAAATAATATTAAACTTGGATATGAAGCAAATTTGTATCCAAGTTTTTATAAGCAATTAAAGAAAAATCCTGAAGAATTATATCAAAAAGGATTAGAATGTTTATTTGAATTGATAGGATATAAAGATGAAAAAACCAACTAATATTAATTATATATGTAATTATGAATTATCAAAGGGTAATGAATTTGCTGCAGGAATTGATTTAAAGATATTAGAAGATATTACAATTAAACCAGAAGAAACAGTAAAAATTAATTCTAAATTAGCTATTGATATTCCAAAAGGATATTTTGGTATGTTAGTGCCAAGATCATCATTTGGTATCAATTATCCTAATTTAATATTTAAAACTGGAATTATTGATTCTGATTATATTGGAGAAATGTCATTTGTAATACTAAACACTAAATCAAAATCTTGGTTTAAAAATAATTCAATAAAATTAGAAAAAAATCAAAGAATAGCTCAATTAATATTATTACCATACTTAGATAATATTAACTTAATAAAAACTGATAAATTAAAAGAAACCACTAGAGGCAAAGGTGGTTTTGGTTCAACTGGTAAATAATATGATTAAATATATACAATATAGATATTATACTTTATTACAATATATGATTTTATTAAAACATATAATTAAATATCCTAAAGAATCTAAGTTAATGATTAGTTGGTTTAAACAATTTAGATCTAACATTAATAATTGTAAAACATATGAAGAATCTATTAAATATTTGGATAAATATAAATGAAAGAATTAATATTAGAATTAATCAAACAAGGTAAAACAAAGACAGAAATTTGTAATCAATTAGAAATTACAGAACAAGAATTTCAGTCTCATTTATCTGTTCATAATAGTAAAAATTATAATAATAACAAACAAAATTCAGATAATATTACAATAAATTATACAGAACAACAAAAGTCAAAAGATATTGGAGATCATGTTGTTGATGTTGTTAAAATTGGTGCTGGTGTAGTCACCGGTGGTTTATTATTTGGAATGTTTGATGATGATTAATAGGAGATAAAACGATGTCAAGATCACCAAAAGATATTTTGCAACAAGCAATTGAATTGCAAGTTAAAAAAGGTCAAGATTATCAAAATAAAAATTCAACGATCAAACATGCTGATTATTATCCAAGAGGAGTTGACACTATTCTTGATACGATGAATGGTAAGCTTCTTAGAATTAGGTCAGTATTAGAAGCTATTAAAAATGGTGAAAGTCAAAACTTTGAATCTATCCAAGATTCTTGTGTTGATTTAATTAATTATTCATCATTTCTAGCTTCATATATTGAAGGTGGCATTGATGGACAACATCCAGATAGAGACATGTTTAATCAACCAAAAGATTTGGTTAAACCTCACCAAATAAAAGATAACATAAAACCAATAAATTTAGGTAATTCAAATGATGAAGATTTATAATACTATACAAGATATTCGCGATGAATTAGTTAGAAAATATAAAAACAATGAATTTGTTACTGATAAATCTGGGGTTAAGTTATTAGAGATAATTGGCTCATCATTTATAGCTGATGAAGATACAATATTTGGTAAAGTTAATCAAGATTATGTTGAACGTGAACTTCAATGGTATAATAGCCAATCATTAAATGTCAATGATATACCAGGTGAAGTTCCACAAATATGGCAACAAGTATCCGATAAAGATGGTTGGATTAACTCAAATTATGGTTGGTGTATATATTCAAACTTAAACTTTAATCAATATGATTTTGCTTTAAATGAACTTATCAACCATCCTGATTCAAGACGAGCTTGTATGCTATATACTAGGCCAAGTATGAATGTCGAGTATAATAAGAATGGTATGTCAGATTTCTGCTGCACATATGCTTCTCAGGTGTTCATTCGTGACAATAAATTAGAATATTATGTATCGATGAGAAGCAATGATATTTTCAATGGTTATAGAAATGACAGAGCTTTCCATGATCGTGTTCATAAAAAATTATTAAATGATTTGAATAATTTAACTAATAAAAATTATCAATTAGGAAATATTTATTGGGCAGTTGGATCATTACATATGTATCAACCACAATTTTATTTAATAGAATATTATATCAGAACTGGTGAAATTCATATCGCAAAAAAAGAATATAACAATATATATAAGGAAGATAAAAATGATGAAAATATTATTTACATTAATAACACTAACAATATTAGCAGGATGCACTAGCATGACAGGTCTGACTGTTCACAAAGAACAATTAAGATCTTTAAAAGAATATGATAATGGTAAATGTAAAGTCAGTACAGAACATGAAAAGACTATAGAGACAGATTTCACTTGTGACAAAGTTAAATATTTTAATGATTAATTTGATAAATAGTTTTACACTGATGAGAATCTATATTATAATATAAATAATAAATATTAAACTACTTAATTGGAGAGATACTATGATTACATTAGAAGTTAAAAATGTTAATGACTTAAAAGATAGATTATATGAGCATTATGATAAGTTAATAGAATTCAGAACTAAAACTGAAGGTGGAGAAACTTATGATCTAATAGTTAATGGATTATACGGATATGTTAATGAAGATGATTGTAATGATATGGAAGAACCTGATTATTTTTATGCTGATGAAGATATTACTTATAAAGTATTAACTAAATATGAATTTATAGATAATATATTAAATGATTATATGTCTAATAAAATTAATTGTAAATACTTTATTATAGGAGAATTTTAATATGATAAATGATATTTTTGAAAAAGCTATAATTATTAGAAAACACTTGAATAAAGTATTACATAAAAGAATGAATAATTTGAAAAAATCATTCAATAAATTAATAGATAATGAAGAGATATTTGATAAAAATCATTTCAATAAATTAAAAGATTCTGTATATTATCTTGGTGGTTATCCTAGTGATAAATCATTAGGAAAAATAGAATCACATGCTAAATATTTATCTATGATTTCATATTATTTAACTCAATTAGATAATAAAGAATTTTTATATCAAATATTAAATGAATGTGGAATTAAAGAAATAACATTTACTGACGAATTTATAGATACCCATAAAAATATAATCAATCAAAATAATAAAGAACAATTAAAAGAGATATTAAGTGATGCAGTTATTTTGCAAGGTGAAATTTGTCAAACTGCAGACCAGATTAAAATAGATTTATTTGAAGAGCTACCAAAAGATATTAAATATGATAAAAATGATAATAAAATAGGAATAAAATCTTCAAAATTTAATAAATTAGTATCAAATAAAATAACAAAATTTATTAAAAATAAACGAACAAAATTATTAAATAACATTGATGTTCAAAATCAATCATTGTCACTAGAATCTTCGGTAATTATTGATACTTTTGTTGAGGATAATGAGGATGATTAATAAATGGGATATTCGTTATATGAATTTGGCCAAGGAAATATCTACTTGGTCTAAAGACAACTCAACTAAATTGGGAGCCGTTGCTATCAAAGATAAAAGGATATTATCAACTGGATTCAATGGATTTCCAAGAGGCATTGAAGATTCTGATGATAGATTAAATGATAGAGATGTTAAATATGGTATGATTGTTCATGCTGAGCAAAATTGCATTTATAATGCTACTTATCATGGATTATCATTAAAAGATTCTGACTTATTTGTTTATGGTTTACCGATATGTAATGATTGTGCTAAAGGAATTATTCAAGTCGGAATTAAACGAGTTATTATGACTAAAATCAGAGAAGATGATAAGTGGAATGAATCATGGAACATAACTAAAAAGATGTTTGATGAAGTTAATATAGAATATAAGTTTTTGGAATTATAATGAAATTAGAACATACTATTAATACAACAAAAAGAAACTCAACTAGTGTTAATGCTGAAGATTTCTTTGAAACTCAAGATAATACTATTGACATTTTATATGAAAATTATTTAAAAGATAAATTAAATTTATATAATAAAAATATTGTATGCGATTTCAGTTGCGGTAATTATGCTATACTAAATAGATTAATAAAATTAGATAAGATGTTATATACTTATGGAAGCGACATCAAGAATAGAATTAATAGTAATAAAATCGAATTATCAGATATGTTTAATAGAGAAGAATTAATAAATTCATTACAAAAGAATGATTATAATATTCATATTGTTATGAATCCACCATTCAATTTATTAACAAAAACATTTGATTATTATCTTGAATTAAAGACTAAATATCAAAACATAAAATCAATATCAATTTTACACAGTCTTAGAGCATTAGAAGGCCAAAGACGTCATGTTATATTAGATAAATATAGTTATCCATCATTAATATTAAATATGACTAAAAGACAAGGATTTAATACTTATTTTAATGACAATGTTGATGATTGGGTACCTCCATTCAGTTGTGTATTTAGTATATGGGACGATAATTATGAAGGCTATACTAAATTGAAATATATCAAAGGTTAAATATTATGAAAATAGCATTATTAAATTTGTCAAATAATATTACTGATTATTCTACAACTCCATCAGCAGAAACAATTATGATCAAAAGATTGTTTGAAGAGAAATTTAATATCAAATGTGATATTATATCAAATAAGGATGGTGAATACACTAAATCATTTGATTCAGTTGATAATATTAATGATTATAATAAATTATTAGTAATTAATGGAGCTATTAACTTCTTTGGCGGTTCTGAGAATAAAATTATAATCAATAATTATAAATTAATGTCTCAATATAAATCAACCATATATTATCTATTAACTGATCTAAGACTACCATTCAAGCCATTGTGGCCTTCAATGAAAAACAAAGATTGGTCAAATAATTACAATGAAAATGAATTTTATATAAAATCTAAAATTGTGATATTGTCTCAAGGCAAAGATTTAAATATAACAAATCATCTTTATAAACATTTAGATAACATTGAAATTAAATATTGCCCAATTGATCAATATAGACTTCATATTGATTTCAAAGTTCAACCATGTCAAGATAAAATATGTGATGTTATCTATGGAGGCTCATTTAGAGGTGGTAAACGAGAAGATAAATTAGTTGAATTTTTATTTGATATTCAACATAATGTTCAAGTATATGGAACAATGAAATTAAATCAATTTAAAAATGATAAATATAAATGGACTAATCACCCAACATTCGTTGGCAAACAACCAATGAATCAAGTTCAATCAATTAATTCTAAATCGTTATGTTCAATTATTATTGGAGATAAAAATTATAATAATAATATGAATACTATTAGAGTTTGGGAAACAATAATGAGTGATTGTATTTGTTTCATTGATGATGAATTTGATAAGAATCATTCTATATTAGAATTAGATGATTTTTATATAAATAATAAACAAGATTTTATTAATAAAATTAATAAGATAAAAAATAATGATGATTATAGATTACAACTATTACATTATCAGCATAATAAATTATTAGAATATAAAAATAATTTTAATAATTTTAAAAATATAATATTTAATTGTTTACAATTAGATAATAATATACTATAATAAACTATAAAATAAATTTGGAGTTAAATATGCCTCAATTTTCAAAATATGAAGATAAAAAATTAAAAGAAAGCTCTCAAGTATTGTATGAGATAGCTGCGTTAGAAGAAGATACAGAAATAGAATTACAAGACGATATATATATTACTTATCATGAAGAAAATCCTTGGAAAATAGAAGTTAGAGAAGGTATTGATGGTTCAACAAAAGAATATGATATATCTAATGGATTTGAAAAATTATTAGCAGATTATGGTGATTTAATTATTGAATCAATTAGATAATTAACATCATAATATTGGATGAGATTAATCATTTATATCTCCTTTTTAATTGCATAGTCCTTCACAATTAATCTCATCCAATTAAATTAAAAATCAAGGATACTTATGAAAAATAATAATTATATAATTTTACAATCAACAATATTAATATTAGGAATAATAGGAACGACATCATTATCGTTTTTCTTTATGAATCCGCTAGTCTATTTATTCTCAATGACTGTGTTTGGATTTTATAATATATTGCAAACTATTCATTTTGCACTAAGGAAATTATGGTTAATGGTATTATTGTTTATATATTTTCTAATGGTCGGAATATTCGGTTATGTTCAATTTATATTAAATAATAAAGAATTAATAATGAACTTTATAGGAAATTAATATGTATATAACATTATCTTGGATTATAATTGTATTATTCTGGGCATTTTTATGCTTTAAATCATATGATACAATTGTTAAAATTTGTTGGTGGATTAAAAAGAAAAATAAATCTGATGATAAGTTATTAGATTTAAAAATTAAAATAATAGATAAATTGTCAAAAGAATTAAATATTAAAATTAAACCAGAATATACAAGTCTTGAATTTTTTATATTTAATTATAAAGATAATAAATTTCAATTGTATTTTCCAAATAATCATAATCATAATTATTTAAGTATATCAAATAAAACTAATGATAGTTATAAATCATTTAATTATTATAATTTAAGTCTTTATTTAGATTTACTATCATTTATTAAAAAGAGTGCTAATGACAAGCCTAAAGAAATAGAAATTAGAAATGATTATTATGGATTATAGATAATGAGTGGAACATATGTAAAATTTGTATTCAATGAAGATACAAATAATAAATTAAAAAAGTTACAAAATATATTGCAATTAGAAAATAAGCATGACGATTTTCATATAACTTTAGTTTATAATCAAGATAAAATTAATTTTGAAAGTAATATTAATATTAATGAAACGATCAAAGCATCTCATTTAGAAATATTTAAAGATAAAAAAGATAAAAATTGTCTTGTATTAATCATTGATAAAAATGATTATATTAATAATAGATTTCAATATTCATTAGAACTTGGAGCAATTTGGGATTATCCAGATTATAATCCTCATATAACATTATCGTATGATGTTCCTAATGACATGATCGAGGATTTATTAGATACAAATGTTATATTAGATTTAATAATTACTGATGAAATAGTTGAGGATTTAAATGAGTACTAATAAGTTTAACGCAATTAATTGGAATAATTGTTCTGAATTTGATTTATTAATTTGGGAACAAAATAAGCGCAATATTTGGTTTGACACTGAGATACCATTATCTGATGATAAAAATACTTGGGCTAGAATGAGTTATAATGAACAAGACACGTATAAAAAAGTATTAGGTGGATTGACATTATTAGATACCCAACAATCACTTGTAGGTATGCCTAGGATAATGCTTGAATGTAATGATTTGTTTCAAAAATCAATTATGACTTTTATGTCTATGATGGAAACAGTTCATGCTAAATCATATTCATCAATATTTTCTACATTATGTACTACAAATGAGATTAAAGAGATATTTGATTGGACAGAAACTAATATTTATTTAGTTGAAAAAATGAGAATCATATTAGATGTATATAATAATATACCTAAATATTCATTATCAACAGCTATGGCTGCATCGGTAATGTTGGAATCATTCTTATTTTATTCAGGCTTCTTCTATCCATTATATTTAGCAGCCAATGGTAAATTAACAAATTCAAACGAGATAATCAACCTTATAATACGGGATGAAT
>JANTBZ010047165.1:0-49572 GCA_024741255.1 Exechia fusca
GAATTTTATGTCCATCAGTAGCTACACATGTACCATATCATTCTGTGAATTTGTGGATCTTTCACTAGAGTCTTTCCTCTCCAGCAACGAAAACCATTCATCGACCTATTTTCCTACTTTCTAGAATATTTTGAAGTGTAGGCTTGGAAGTACGTGTCTCATCGACGGAAATGAAAGTAAATCGAACGGCGCCATGTCTCATGAGTACAGCGGGGTGAATTGAAGCCATCACCTGAGTGAAGAAATCGTTATATTGAGCACTTTGGCTGGAAGCGCTCGAAAAATGCGCATGGACAATGTGGCAAAAAATAGTGTTTTTCGGGATTTCGAGCCAATTTGATGGGTTTCGATCAAATTGTAATTCAAATTTATATTTTATCGTTGGTCACGACTGTATAAACTGTTCGAAGGTTTTAAGACCCTTTTTTCCAATGTTTCCTGCTGATCCCCTCACAAATATACCTTCGTCGATTTCCCACTTTGTCAATCAATATTTTCAGAAGTGTTGGCGATATTCGTGATATTTCACGTTTAGGTACTCAAAATATATTCTTTTTCTATCGCCAATTGAAATCCGTTGCAAAATTAATGATTTCGCACCCAGTTTTCCACTTCCCGCAAATGATCGTTTTTCAGAACAAACATCGACATTTTCAACAGCGCAGTGTGCTTGCAACTAACTCATCGTATGGAAAATAGTTGTATGTTGAAGATCAAAGTCTCGCCTTTCTTTTCATATATATAAAAAAAAACGAACCAAGCAACGACTGGTTTACCAAATCCCAGGTCTTAACAATCGCTACTGGTAGTTCTTCGCACAAGAAAAAATAACACTCATTTACATTGTTTTATATGTTGGTCTGTCGAAGATCCAGTCAGGCTAAGGTATTTGTTGTTTTTATGGTTGCAGGTCACGTGACAGGCTTAGATCACACCAAATTAAAGGCAAAATATGTTACTATTATTTATTATTATGTTACTAGTTTGCTGCATTTCATTTCAACGACATCAAGGCTTGGTTTTAACGACATCAAGCCTCCACATTCGTATCCAACTCATCAAGACAAGCAGTTGAATTCTTGCCTGTGAATGCGTGCATGTGCCCGGCGATGCAAAAACTCAATTAATGGTATAGCTGCCAAATCGAACACAGTGCAGCACATGGGTGCATAGTCAAATGAAAGTATAGTGCCGTGGCACATCGTACCTTCAAAGCATACACACACGCCACACGCAAAACACACTACTCGTTTTATTTATGATTCACGCTTTTCAATTGTTTATATTTTGGGTTACACGTGAGTTGTGTGTCGAGCACGATGGTGGTGTGCTTTTTCGGTGTTGGCGCTTGAATTCATTTCAATTGGTGGCACACGAATGTGGGTGAATCGTTTGGCGGAACACACACGCACACACATACACTCGTACTCGTTCGGCACATTCGCAAACAGCGGCCAAAATTAAGCAACATCCGCGCTGCCGTGCCGTGGGCGCAGCCAGCTCCAGCCGGCGACGCCCGCGCGCATGAGGTCGACTTTCGACTGTCATAATACCAATGCACAAATATGTATGTATACTTTGTATGCTACATTCTAGCATTGGTGTTGTAGCCACCAAGCATGGCAAATTGTTACACCGAGTTGTAAACAGGTGGAAGTGTTTATGAATGAATTAGACTCACAAATCAGCCGCAGCAGCGGCAAGCTGGGCGTCGAGTGTCGACGAAGCGAACACGAATTACTAACGGTGCAGGTGAGATTTGGCGTACACACACACACTCCGACACACAAACACATCAAAGACGCGCACACGCGCGTCTCGTCTACTTTAAATATTGCTCGAAATAGCACACACAAATTGGTGCTGTTTGTATGCAGTAATTCGCAAACAATCGAATCGGATCAAAGCGACGACGACGACGAAGACGTCGTCGTGAGAAGGTGATTTGAAAAATGCGTTGCTCACACGAAAGACATGTCAGCGTCAGCACTGACAAACAAGTACGAATTTGCGTCGTAAACCCACACATCACATACTACTAGTTTATCTTCGATTGCGAATATCTGCGAAGTAACTTTGAACAGTCATAAAAGAGTGGGTGTAGATACTTCGATACTACGCGGATATTTTCGACGAATGTGTGTGTGGGATTCTTGGTATGTTCGTAGTTCGTAGTACGCTTGGTGTTGGTAGCAAGATTCTTACCTCAGTTTTGATGCATATTCCACCTCGATGGCACATCGATCTCGAACAAACGCTCCGTATTTGTCTAAAAAATCGATTCCTTTGTGCGTGTGTGCGGCAAGGTTGTCGTACTGGTCCTATTTAACGGAAGAGAAAAATACAGGTGATCAGTGAGAAATTCGCGAGCAAGTTGGCACAGACCCAATGTATTTGTGTATATATGCGTGCGTGCGACCAAAGTGTGTCAGTTGTATTTCTAAAACACTGTAATCTGACCGCCAGACACGCACAAAGAGCATCTCTATGGCTTCTGTTGGTTTCGCTGGTTGCCTTGCATAGTCATTTGGAACCCGGCGAAAAATCCTCGACAGCACTCGGTGTTCTTGCGGAACAAGCTCATTGGCGTTTGGCGTATATTCGGACCCATTCGGGGTAATCCGGTCAGTGTGCTCACAACAAAATGTGTCACATTTCCGACAAATGATTTGGCTCAATACCCTCGAAAGCATATCCCATCAAGCACATACTTGCACATTTTGGAGCGACGGCTTCGTGTCGTGACGTCTAACAACCGTGACATTACAGTACTCGACAGAAAATAATTCATAGACGCACGGCAGTGCTTTGTGTGTTAATATAATACATATTCGCGATCAATGTCGTTCTCAGCGCAGCGCGCCTAGGTGCAGTACATATGCACTGCATTTCCATAATACGCGCTAAACATAGTCACACTGTTTACTGTTTGAACAACTAGCGGTTGTCGATCGTATTCAACCCATAAGCGGGGTTTATTTTAGATCAACTGTCGGAACTGCGTTTATTTATACAACAGCAAGTTGACGTAGGCTCCGCATCGGCGTCGCATCGCAGCACAACGCCAGACACAAATGGACGCGCACGCACACATCAAGCCGTCTGTGTTGAACAACAAAGCGGTGTAGTAAACGGATGAACATGCAGCGTTTTTCAGTGCACCACTACATCAATACAGAGTGAAATTATATATTACGATTCCGAAACTGAAAACTAATTAACCATCGGAACAATTAACCGAATCTATAAATAGCCAATTGTTCATACATTCCTCAAATCGTAACAAAAGAGTTATATTTATTAAACGAATCGCAAAGTGATCGCGCGTTCTGAGCGCTGAACGAGCGAATAAAGCGCAAACTGGTCCACGCGCGCTCATCAATAACCTTGAACATTATATAAATAAACGCATACGCGTCCGAAATTGATTGCAAACGCGTCGCACAGCCGCCTCTGCGCGCAAGGCAAGCATAACCGGCGCTCACGCACTTGAGATGTCTTGAAATAAAATCACACTCACGCACAAACACTCGCTCACACGCGAGCGAACGTGATCCTCGCACAAAAACCGGCACCCAATCACTTAAACAAATATCTGTGTGTGTGCGCCTGTGAACTGGCGTGGCTTGGCGTTGCATTCCATCCACAGAGTCGCACTTGTGTTTATTGCGATCGCGAGAGAGTGAAATGCTTACTCACATACGTTATATGTACGTACGACTTGCATTTGTTTAGAATGTGGGAGAAAACAGACGGCCGGTGATGTGTGCGCGGGTCTACAGTCTACGCACAGAGATCACCTTGATACGACGACAACGACGACGCTGTACTGTAAGGTAAACGTATATGCAGACACACACGCACGCACAAACATAAACGCATCGCGCGTGTGTGCATAGTCTCTTTACTTATAATGATTACACGAACTGCCAGCACTCTGGTGAGACGAGAGAGTGTTTGTGTCGTAGTGTGTATGTGTGTGTGTGCTCGTGTTGCCTGCCTGCCATGTGTGTTGGAAAAAGGTTAAATCGCTGTGAACTGTACGCAAAGACAATGACCGCGAAACCTCGCCTTGTGTGGCTACCCTGTTGCTGCAGCTCGGGTGCCGCTCGTAGTGGTGGCACACAACAATTGCACGAAGCCACACACACACACACACACACACACACACATTGCTCACATTTGCTAGAAACATTTGGAGCGCAAATTAAAACAAACGTGCGACCAATCTGCATGCGATTATCATCATCTTTCGAGGCACACAAAAGGTAGGTAAGTAGAGTGGGTACATTCACATGATCATCGCTCCTGACATACACGCGCACGCACACCACCACACACAGACATTCGAATGCCGGCCGTGTTTGATCCAAAGACACCCGACGTGTTGGCGAATAGTATGTGTGTTCGCGGTTTTACGCGGCTAGATAGTTGGTGTGTTGGTGCGCAGAGCATGGGAATATAGTGGAATATTTTATCTCAACTACACTGTTGTTGTTGGAGCAGTTGCGTCTGGTTTGTATTAGTGTGCTTGGAGTGGATTGTGTGCCCTCTAAGTGCAAACAATTGCGGTTCAAGTTGAGTGATGTCGAGTTGAATGATGATCAAGCATTCTTCGATTGGGGTTCCCGCGGACAGAACGAGCCACAATATGTGTAGCAGTAGGAACTACGACAATATTATTACATATTATTATGAAGTGCAAACCTTCACAGCAATGTTGCTTGTTCGAAGCCCATCAAATGCACAATGTTGCATGCGGTATTTGGTCTGCAATTAATTTATTATTCATACAATACATATTATACCATCAGGAATGAATCATCATTTTCGGGATGTGAATATCGCATTCAATTAGGCATCTGCGAGCAAATCGTAATTTTCCAATTGTCCAGTCAGTGAATCACATCGCCGTTCAACGAACGGCCAGACAGTCAGTCAATCAAAACCAAACTTGTTGCAACGAGGAAATGATGTGGAGGACTAGTCTAGCCACCATTACTATAATTGATATTTTCCAGACATAGAAAATCGATATGCAACCCAAACCGCGGAGGACGCGTACACGTTGCACATGTGTGTGGGTGTGTGCGCAGCACGGCTGCGTAGGGACACTTTCGGCTGGATGAGTCAGGATGATGATCGAATAACGTACGTTGGTGAAGTGTGGTCACAACAGATGAGTGCGCCGTGTGACTCATCGGCGGGTTACGGGTGTTTGTTGAACCTTTTTCATCGATTCTGCAGTCTAATGGACACTTTGATGGCAATGATGCACACAAATAGACAGTCCAGTTTTGATCATGTTGTACAAGTTACATGGAAAACAATTACTGATTTTTTATGTTATGTCAACGGTCTCTGTGAAACATTCTTCACTACATGTCGTTCCTCATTCTAAGTAGAGCGTTTTCTACAAAATAATTACGCGACGGGTGATGTGTTTACTGAATTTGCACTCGGCAATAAACGAACATGCTTGTAGTGAGTGTGGTCAGCTCGTTGAAAGTATTTCACTTATGTGACAACGCGTGCATGTGTGAATGTGACTCAGAAAACCCGTTCGACAAGAATGTGGACAATTTGCTGGAGACGTATTATTATTATTATCCGTCACACACACACACACACACACCACACACATGGTAGCTCACATCAAATGGCATTCCTAACGCACAGAAAAACCGCTCCACAGATAAGATTAGGCGTTCGTTTTTGTATTGTTATCGTAGTGTGTCTGAGGCGATTTTCGACGCTTTCACAACACAGCATACGATACAATCAATATGTTGCTGTATTTGTGTGTTTATTTGCAAACACCAGACCCGTTGAATCATCTTCAATGTATGAGCAAACGCACAGCAACACAAACTTTCACCCATGACTTTGACCTATCGTATGTGCGTCTGTCTGTGTATGAGAGTATAATTGAAGTTTTTCTGCTATGCCCATTCGAAAAAACTATACGTTATTGATTTACGTATTGTGTTTTATGTGCAATTGAAAATTGAACGGTATCGCCCATTTTACGAAATGATTAATATGATTCATATGTTATTTACTTCACTCATATTGTATTAGAAATTGTTCACTCTAGGGAAATTAGATTACTACACAAGACACAAGCGATTGTGCACTGAGCTCAATCGCAATCGAATAATGCTGAATATATCGATCTGGTCTCACAGCAGCGTTCGCCATGTGTGCGTAGCTCAAGGCGGTTCCCCGTCGTAGGGGTCAAACGCATATTGAACGAAAACGAAAATGTGAAAACCCGATATAGTCATCGATGCTTGCATGCCGTGAATGCATTCTCTCCCCCTTGTTCCATACGTGTGTGTGTGTGTGTGCGCGCGCGCAAACAAATATTACGAAAACGTGACGCACACCCTCGCACCTCGAAATTACTTTTGCAGCACTATCGGATAGATACACACACTTAGATAGAGTCGACGAAATATGCGATTGTGTCGTGTGCACGTGAATTGTGTAAGACAGCTCAGTAAAACGTGATTCGAATAAAAACACACACATTGCAGCCAACTGCAAACGCTTTTGCACTGACCAAACGATGTTAGCGTTGACAAATATCTAAATAGCAAAAATGCAACACTTTCGCACACTAGTGGCGAGTGGCGACTGCCTGTTTGTGTCGTAGATCTGCTTTGTTCACTCATTCCAGTCAGGTAGTGTGCGCTTAGGTATGTGATATGTGACATAATCTGGTCGCAAAACTTTTGCAAGAGATTATAAAACACAAACATTCGTTGGTCATGCATGCGCTCTAATCAAGCCGCACATATTAGCGTATGTGTACGTTCACAAAAGCAACAAGCACCTGTGTGTAGGTTGGGGGTCTTGTTGGCGATTTCTGCACGGAACGTTCGCCAACATGTGCTGTCCAAACGCACACACAGACACACATGTACTGAGTTCTGACAATTGTTGCGTATTCAATAAGAGTATGTAGGCATGCTTGATTTGCGTCTGTAATCTTCCACGCGAAGTGCAACTCAACGAGAAATGCATGCGATCACTTGCACTACATATATGCAGCTAACACAGAGCTGCTGCGCGAAATGCTGGTGCGTGGAAGTGCAATTTGTTTACGGGAGTTTCCAGCAGTGTGTAACGAAGTGCTGCTACTGCTGCTGTTGAAGCGTGCTATGTCTATGAGCGTGCGCGACTTGTGCAACAATTGTTGCGTAAAACAACACGCACACACACACACTCACGCACACACTCGCGAACGTGTCAGCGAACTCGTTCAGTCAATGTCCATCAAGATTATATACTTTGAGCGTACGCATGTGCGAGTGTGTGTGTGTTCACGGCGGTTTGTGTAACGCATGTGCTACAGAAAAACGGTTAACTTGTTGTGCGCGAAGCAAACACACTCACAGACATAATTATGCAAAGTGTTTGTGTGTGTGTGCTCCAGAGAACAGTAATGCATAAGCGCGAGCTAAATGGCCTATGTTTAGCTGCGCTTTGCCGATTGCAGAAATGCGCCAACTCACAGGCTAGCCAATTGACGCGTGTACTACGTTAATCGCCATCATCTCCGAAGACGATTTATACCAATACAACTGAAATTCCACTTGCAGTTTTACCCGAAGACGGCAAACTGGTATTTTTCGTCCAGCATAGACCAACTTCAACCTCAGCACATCTTCGTACCTGGGGCTTTATTTGGAGCTGCAAGCAGTTACTAAGTGAACACACACATTACAGACATGGCATAAAACCGACGGACAATAGACATTTCATTCATGAACCATAACGTTGTGACGGCTCGCGAGTTTGTGGCGTGTCTGTACGGTACCGGCACACTCGACACTTGTACATGCGGTCGTGAGCGAGCTGTCCAGCTGGTGGTAGACTGAAGACAACTACAATACGATTACTAGGGTTTGTAACTCAAGACCAAAATTAAAGTGCCGGAACTCGAGACCGGCAACAAGCTGACGGGAACGAGACTTTCGAGACTTTTCTAGGTTCCAATCTTTGTGATAAAAATTAAGACAAAAATGCAATTTAAATTTAAAGCATGAAAATATTCAGTCCAAATGACAAATTCAATACGATATGAAGCTTTCTATTGGAATACATTTTTAAGCAGCATGTTAAAATGTTTAGTCGAGAATACAGTCGCCATCAATTTAACATTATTTAAAAAAAGTAGAAATGAGCATTTTAAAATAGCATTAATGTATGGGAGTATCGAAATATGCGATCTTTGACTGGCTATAACTTTTCAAATAGAGCTCTCATGACAAAACTGTAGTATATTTTTGTACGTCTCGTATTTCGGTCCCGGGAACGATACCAAATAGCTGCGATCCCGGAACTCCCAGGACTTGCACACCCTACCGATTGCGTTTCGACATCGAAACACTAAATATGAATATGATATTGTAAACGGTAGAAAACGTCTGTTAGCGTGTCGAGGGATCTCAGGCCAAGAATGACCAAGAGAATATGTACACGGCAAAACCGGTTAGTCCGACAAACATACGCTACGGCCGCGGTTGTTGTTCAACCGCACCTATGCTGCCGCAGAAACATCACCGACGCCACACACAGACGACAACACGACAACGAAACGGATATCGGTGTGGTGTGTGTGTGTGTGTGTGTGTGGAACAAGGAACTGGAAAAAAGAAGCGCATGCATCACACACACACAAACAGTGAACCCATCGCGGAACTGCGACCGAGCGCGCGTTGCAACGCGCTGAAAAACGCCATGTGGTTTGTCGCGATCCCACGAAATGCACATACAATTTTACATGCATTGCATTGCGCGCAGTCTTTGTCACGCGTTATGCGTTTTTTAACTTTCAACGCGATATATAAGCCTGTTCTTATCGCAGGAAATGCTGAGAATGAAGCACTCCCACTCTCTGATGATAACGAGTGACAAATGTGTTGGCAACTCGAAAATTACCACTGGGTATTTCAGCGTACTGTGATAATGATAATATCTATGAAAACGCATTAATACAAAATAAAGGCACAATATGAAATGTGCTATAGAAAAATCAAGAAAGTGGCATTATCACAGGAAATGTTTATAATCGTGTAATGATAGGTATATCCAGGTATGTGCAATACGATGAAGCAATGAATAGTTATAAAAAAAACTACATTTGTGTAGCCATTTGTCGGTGGTTTGTCGTCTACTCACCTCGTGCGCACAAAGCAGACGCGGATAAAATACTAGTTTTGTAAGACACTCGCCAATACATAACAACATAACTACGAGTTTATTTATGCCTTATGCTATTCACATTCTGCCGCGTGCGAATCACAACATCGTGCAGACAAACACACACACACACACTTACTAAGATCATACTCATGAGATTGCAATATATGTTGACGAGAATCAAAAGCCCGCACCTGACGTCCTTTCCTGTTGGTTGACCGTTGAGCAAATCGGGACACAAATTACTTTACATTCAACAGTAGTAGTACTAGGAATCTACAAATTTAAATCGTTGATTAAATGAATAGGAATATTCGCGAGATACAATTTATTTTCGATGAAATGAGAGTATTGGTGAGTTGAGTGTTGTACGTTTCTTGAAAGATGTATTGATAATTATCACCAGGGGCCCTCACTTTGCTGTGTTTAATTGAAATTCCAGGGCCCCTGGATTTTTTCGGTTGAAACTCTTCTAAATCCCGACGTGTGGCGAAATTATCAACACTACAGAATTGAATTACATTTGTTCTCGAATAAAATCAGTCCCAGGCAGACGATATATGCGAACTATAGCATACAAGTAACAGTTTTCAATCTCATAGGTATGATTCTAGTACCCCGTACTCCCCACTCATTTCGTATCCACACGGGCGGACGTGATGTTGTGCGCGTCAGGCATATCTCGCGAGACGTCGCCCGCTCGTTCATCGCCCGCCGGGCGAGTTCTCTGTTATGAAAGTAGAGTGCGATACGCGCTCCAAGATTCTGGGCTGTCTGTGAGCGTGTGCGTGTGAGTTTGCTGCTGGCTTTCTCGCTAACGTTTGCGTCGAATAGTCACATAGACTATACTATCACACTCCTAATCCAAGTTCTATTTAAAGTGGCGGCCATAAACTATACGCGAAGATTATGAGGCAGTGCTTAAACGTAACAAATGTGTTTCGCATGGTGTCTGTATATTATGTGAGAAAAAGAGAATACGCATACAATGAAACCTTAGCTTTGCACACAGGAACGAAATACGATGTTCAACTTCAATCATAATGTTTGTCGCGGAAACCTTGCTGTCGTGTTGAGTTTTTTTTTTGTGTCGCATCAACACTCCGCCCTGCCAGCCAGAGTTGTCACTGCGTGTGGGTTTCGTTTTGTTTTCTCTTCGCTGGGAGTTGGTTGGCACGAAACACAAAGCTTACATGCGCTACACACAGTCGCTGGATCGACGCATGCATGCCAACTTATATGGGCATCGTCGTCGCTCACATCCATGACAAACAGCAACCCGTAAAAGTTGATATGACGATCTCTTGCGATTCGCAGATGTTGCAAAAACAGCGCACGCACGAGGCTCATACGGCAAACACTTGATACAACATAAAGAAATAAACATGTAGTCGATGAATATAAACTAGCATAAACGAAAACAAATCGTTCATGCACTTACGAGCCACAAATAAATGGTACAAGATTGTAATTATCAACGTGTTGTGCGCATTTGCATCGTGTGGCACAAATTCTTGTGGATATATTAAAATGTCAAACTGAACGTGCACACGTTCGAAAATATGCTGTTCGTGCACGCACAGATTTTGCACAACACATGCGCCAACGTTTTTCTCGAAGTGATCTGACCAGTTGTAAAACGCGCAAGTGTCTGCACATACCGCACATTTTACGCAACATAACACAGTTACTACACTACATACTGCAAACTGCAAACAAACATACTTGTGGTGCGCTTTGTACTCGGGCCAGTAATATTGTAGTTTTTATTGTGCAGCGTGTTGCAATTCGTATTTGGGTAGAAATCATTCAGTAAATAGAGTAGAGTAGGCATAAATACTCATATACTTGTAACTTGTAAAATGATTGTCTAGAAAAAATTCAATTGACTTCTACGTGCTTGTGTGTATGTAGCATATCGCATATGCGTTTTGTTGTGTGTTCTCATCAAGTGACTGAGCATGCAATCACAAACTCACACATTGTGAGACACACCCATTTGTAGCATGGCGCTGTCCAGGAGTGCACAAAACAAAATAGCATTGTTCGCTGTCATTTATGTCTTACATAGACCTCACTAGACACACGTGCCATAAAAAGGGCGAGCCGTGTCGAAGCGAGCAGTGGTCAAAACAAGATGATGAACAGCATGTGCACCTACTTTCGTGCACCGCCAGCCATTCTCCAATCGATTTGGCACTGGCACTGGCACACGCACTTGCTCACGCAAACACTCGTTCACACACTCAAACAATCTTGCACAATACCCATTCGAAAGACCTTGAGACTTGGCGACTATGTCTTATATACACACATTCACATACACACAGACGCTTAGCACCTTTTGTCCGCCGAACACCAAACAGCATCACATATAAGGATTAATCGCACATTAGCACTGCTGCTACTTGGCTGCTGGGTGTGGAATAATAAACAAACAAACACTTGCGCGCATACGAGCACGCATACGACGACAACTTACCCATAGTTCGGTGCCCCAACTCATTTTGGAGGCTTATGTGGTGGCGTCGCACGTGCGTTTGTGTAGAATCACGTACTCCTCTCAGACACGATAAAAACCGATACGGAACTCCAATCCGAGCCCGTACCACATAGACATGCACACACCCAGATAGCGAAAGAACGCGCACACGGCGCAAACGTTGCACCTGAGCAAGTGCTGTCACACAGAACAGGTAGACAACGACGACAATGCGTAATTCGCTCTGGTTGGGAACTGGATTGAAGTGAAGTGGTGATCTGCGCGAGACGGCGACGTCACTAATGATGATGACGATGACGACACTTTTCGTGCCGTGTAGTGGCCGTGTATGTGACGCGCCCTAGATGCACTCGGTCAGCGATGCACTGAATTTCCACTGTGTGATTCTGTGTGCGTGTGTGTGTGTGTGCTGCCTTCTAGGGCAGCGTACTCTGATAATTTTCTCGAATGCCAGCTCACTGTAACTCTGTAACACTTAAGATTTGGAGGCTGTCGCTCGGATCTCGGTTGAACGTGTGTCGGTGTCTGCGTTCGAGTGTAGCAATCTCGTATTTTCTGTCACTAGGCAAATAGGGTGCCCCACATTCACGCCAGCACAATCAATCACGTGTATTGGTGTGGTATATCTATGTGGGTGTGAGTGCGTGTGCAGTGTGCGCAAAACCGCGGATCGCGGATTAATTGGAGAGGTGTTGGTGATCTGACGCACGCATTTTTTGGGTGTTCCACTTGACAGCAGCAGCACTCACTCAGTTGGACGCGAGACGCGAGACACGCGCGGTGAATACGGTGGAATAATTATTATTCACACAAACATGGCCGCGTATGCAAGTGCTTGCGGCGCTAGTGGCTAGTGTGTTGTTGTGGCTTGTACGTGTGTGTGTGTGTATATCTCATGTGAAGTTGCAGACGCAGACTCGGAGCGAAACGCGCACGCAACAACAACGGGCGAATTTTACAAACGCACACGGCGAAAGACGGCGAGCGACTGAGCGCGCGCGCAGCTGAGTGCAAGGGATGTGAGTATAATCGATAGTTGGCGATAGTTTTCGACTGATAGTGTTGTTAGTTTTCCTGCATCTGTAGGGGAACGCTGTAAGATATTCGGACGTAAGTCGACGTCGACTTCGAGGTAGTAAGAAGAAGAAATCGTATGCGTTTTATTTATTGAAACAACAGTATGTCGATGTTGGACGTGTGACTGTTGTCTCAATTTTATCTGTGACATATCTCGCTCATGTCATGTCGAAAGTCAAAAGTCCATAGACGCTTATAATTAATTAGTTGTATATCATTCGCTTGAAACCACACTAGTATTAACAGTAGTATCTTCAACTCCAAGAGGATATCCAGAGATCCTAATGCATGAGGGGGATCATATACTTATTCGATACTTTTTATACATGTGTTAAAATATATTTTATAATTTTTCAGAGTTGTCGATAAAATGTATCGACGATTCTGTCAACATTTTAACATCCCTACTACGGAGCGCGTTCGTTAGTTCTTGTACGCTTTGGTATGCTCATTCGTGAATCGTCTACTCGTCTCATTTCTGATTGAGATTGAGGTTAAGAACTCTTGTTTTTGTTATGATTGGAATGGCGAGAGGGCGAGAGATCCAAAATCAAAATTCCACCGCACCAGCATGGACGAGAAGATCAGCGACACCGACGCCGTAGAGGCCAAACGACCCAAATTCGGCACACGATTCCTGGACGAATCCACAGTCGACGTGTTCGCGCACAATGCCTGGTAGGATATTCCATCGTAGTCTAGTTGCTAAGGCCATCATCGGTTGGATTACGCGAAATGCGCGTTCCGTGCCAGCCTCGATGTGCACGACAACAGCCGCAGCAGCCGATGTGGAGGACACACGATTCCGCAAGAAGCCACAGCTCGGCGATCGTTTCTTGACCGACCAGCGGCGAATTTATGATTTCAACGCTTGGTACACATACTGGATATACCCCGCCTTTCGTTGGTTCAATAACCTCATCTCGTTCCAATGCTCGCGCACAGGGACAACGTCGAATGGGATGACGAACAGGAGCAGAACGCCCGCACCAGTGTGGCGAAGAACTCATGCGTCACCCTCGACGTGCAGCAGCTGGACAAATTCGAAGCGGACGCCGACAAGTTCTGGGATTCGTTCTACGATGTGCACCAGAATCGGTTCTTCAAGGATCGCCATTGGCTGTTCACCGAGTTCCCCGAGCTGGCACCCGAGTACAGCGGACCCGGCGAGGTGCAGGTGGACTCGGCAGCTGCGACGGAATCGGCGCCGGAGGCGGCCAGCGGTGCGGACGCCCCACCGCCGGTTGAGCGTGGACGACGGATTTTCGAGTTGGGCTGCGGCGTTGGCAACACAATCTTCCCCATTCTCAAGTACAGCAAAGATGCGACGCTGCGTGTTTTCGGATGCGATTTTTCGGCGACGGCCATTGACATCATGAATGCCCACGACGAGATGGACAAGGGGCGGTGTCGCGTGTTCGTGATGGACGCCACGGCCGACAATTGGTCGCCTGTGGTGCCGTTCGAGGAGAACAGCATGGACTTTATTATTCTGATTTTCGTCCTGTCGGCGATTCATCCGGAAAAGTGAGTCACAGCGCGTGCATCAGGTACACAATATAGATTGATCACTTTTTTACATGTTACATATGTTTCTTGTTTCCAGAATGCAACATGTGGCCAACCAGTGCTACAAATACCTCAAGCCCGGCGGCGTCGTTCTGTTCCGCGACTACGGTCGCTACGATCTGGCGCAGCTGCGCTTCAAGCCGGGCAAGTGCTTGCAGGAGAACTTCTACGTGCGCGGCGACGGCACCCGCGTCTACTTCTTCACCGCCGACGAGGTGACGCAGCTGTTCGAGACAGCCGGTTTGCGGCAGGAGCAGAATGTCGTCGATCGTCGACTGCAAGTGAATCGCGGCCGAATGTTGAAAATGTATCGCGTGTGGATTCAGACCAAGTTCCGCAAGCCGACAACGACACCGCAAGTCGGCGACGAATAAACACACACTGCTCACATATGGGTCAAAGTACGTCTTACAGCTGTTTATTTTACAAATACTATCCAGAAACGGCGTGCCTTCAGAGCAGTTTCTTCTTTGCCTTCGGTGTGGAAATCGTTCGAAGTTCGACGCGTCGCGGTGTTTTCGTGTTGGGCGTACTGATTTCGGGCGCGACCTTCGCGGTTTCGGTGTCGGCGGCCACCTGGCTCTCATCGTCGTACACGAGTCGAATGTCCTCGGTTTCCTCGACCTCCAGAGCAGCGTGCACGGCTGCGATCGTTGGCTGCACGTCGACTTTGGCCGCCGACTGTCCAACGGTCACTGGTCGTGGCTGATCGATGGGCCACGCATCCATTGCCTCGTCCTCGTTCACCGATACGTTGACTTTTGACGTCGCCGCAGCGTCGGGCAAGATATTACGCTGATGGCGGCGCACGGCGATCGGGTTTGCCTTTTTGGCGCTTTTCTTCGCGGACAGACCCACCGTCGAGTCGGATGCTTGAGCTGCGTGTGCGGACTTCGCAACGGTGGTGGCGGAGGAGGTGGTCACTTCGTTGAAATGCCCCTGGCCGGTGGCAGGTTGTGGATTTGTTGTTGTTGTTGATGTGGCGGCCACTGCGGTACTGCTGGGAGTGGCAGCTGTTCGCGGTGCCCGTCGGATCTGTATCGGAGTAGCGGGTTGGTTGCTGACGATCTCGGGCGAATCAAAGTTCTCCGTGGTCTTGATGATGCCGGTGGGAATCTCCAACGCAATCACCTTCTCGGGCGTGTTCACCACAATGAGATTGGCGGCGGCAGCCACTACGACCTCCACAGCACTGTCCGGTTTCAGTGTCTGGGCGGGTGGCTCACGAGGTTTCCGCCGAATGGCAATGGGATTGGCGTGTGGTGTCGGTTTCGGTTTGGCTTCGGTGACCGCCGCTGGCGCCACTGGCGCCGCATCCGTCTCCATCGGCGTTCCGCTCGTCTGCTCGGCGGCGGCGGCAGCGTCTACAGTCGGTGGCTTCAGCTCGCCGGTGTTCTCTTTCGTCTCCTCGTCGCTCGTCGAGTACTCGACGCCCAGCTCGCCGGCCGCGAATGTGATCAGCGTACAGAAGCCATCCGTACTGGAGACGATCAGAATGCGGCCGTCGTGCGACCACGCCAGATCGGTCAGTCGAGTGTAATGGATGTTCGATATCAGGCCGATCGGCATCGCCTGCTGGGTGTCGTACAGAATGACGGAGTCTTTGGACGCGACCGCAAAGATCATGCGGTAGGGCAGCTCGATGATGGGCGGCCGCTTGGCGTCGTGTGCGTTCAGCTTGTAGAAGATCGGAATGAATCGCACGGCGACCGTGTACTGATCGGGCAGCACGATGGCGGGTCTGGCGGAATCACACAGAGAATATAAATACTATTGTCCGACATTCTCGATTGAATTTAGACCCAGTACTCACTGCTTCATATTATATCTGGTATAAATATACGTCGTGTGCACCGCCTTGGCGTCCGCCATCTCCGCCACGCCCGACGGCGTCACGATCAGCTCGCCGTCCGGACTGAAGCTGAGCCGCCTGAAGAACGTCTGCAGCGTGTCGTCGTGGAAGATGCGCAGCACCTTGCCGCGCAGCGCCGACGCCTCGGGCACCGGCAGCGTGCACTTGTTGCTGCGCGCCAGCGGCTTCCATGTGGCCGCATCGAACGCCCGGAAGTGCCGGTCGCTGCTCAGCGTCGCCAGCAGCTGGTTCTGCGGGTCCCAGGCGACGCCCTGCACGAAGCTGTTGTGCTGGCGCAGAATCGCCTGCGACTTGCCGCGCTGGACGTCCCACACCATGGCCGTGTTGTCCACCGAGCCGGAGATCAGCTGGTGCGAGTTGGGCGCCCAGCACAGGTCGTACACGTCCTCCATGTGGCCGCGCAGCACCTTGAACGTCAGCCACGTCTCCTTGTCCTGCTCGTTGGTCGGATCTGCGCGGCGGGGGCAAACAGATGGATGGTGGCAATCTAGCAAACAATTTCAAATCCGCCGTTGCGTCGTGAATTGACACTAACCTAAAATGTTGGCCGTCTCCGTGTCGCTTTTCAGTTTCCACACGAATATGATGCTCTCATCGTCGGCCGACGCGAGATACTCGCCCGACGGCGACCATCGCACCACGTTCACCGGCCGCTGATGGCGCGTCAGATTGGCGGCGATTTCCAAGTTGATGGTGCCCGTGTCGCTGTGCGTCAAGTGCCAGATCTGCGTAGAGTGGGCATTGTTAGTGAGAATGGGAGGCACACTAAATAAGCAAAGAGCTCTCTAGTGGGAGCGTCTGATCGCAAGGAACACATACCAAAACATGCGAGTCTGTGCCGCCCGAGGCGAGCCGGTACATGGCCGACTGGTCGCCGCTGCGCCTCGGCTGAATGTCCACACTCAGCACGGGGTCCCGATTGTGCCAGGAGATCTCTGGAATCACGCACTTCATGATTGCTGATGGTTTTCGGCGTAGTTTTACTGTCCAGTTTTTGCGGTCGCGATATAAACAAAACACAAAATCGGCGCGAACGACGCGACGCTGACGCTCGCGAAACTCGCAATACCAACATGACGGCCACGAAATCTTGATCACTGCGCGGGGTTGCCGTTTCGAGTACATTCGTACTTTTTTAGTACATTTTGGAGCCAGAAAATTAGAAAAGTTCATTTTGGTACCAAAAAAATACATTCTCGGTTGGGCTTTCCTCCTCAAAATCACCAAAAATCATTGGAAATATCCAGAACATTTTTTAATTGCTGGAAATCGTCGAAAAACATCAACATTTGTATCTTAATCTTGAAAAATGCCTAAAAATGCGAGAATTCATGGGAAATATTCAGAAATTGCTTCAAATTACTGGAAATCGTCAAACATCTTTGGCATTTCTCTCAACAAATCTTCAGAATTCAATAAAAAACGCTCGATTTTATTGAAAAAATTACGAAGTTTTCTTCAAATCACTGCAAACTGTAGGCATTGCTCTCTAATAAAAATCTCCGGAAATTGTAAAAATGTCAAGGACATATTCAGAAATGGACTTCGAGTTCTTTGATATAGTAATATTGTTTGGTAATTCGTAGCAAAAATCGTAGAAAATCACTTAATTCAAAATTGTTAGATTTTCTTGTTCAAATGCCAAGAATTGTCGAAGATGTACAGCATTTTTGTTTCCATATATCAGCTTCCTTCCTTTGAATAAAAAAATATATTTTGAACCAAAAAAATACATTTCAGTTTGGAAAAAAGTACATTTTCAAAATCTGAAACGGCAACCCGATCACCGATCGGTGTGCCATCTTGCGGCTAAACGATGATCAATTTTGTGAGTCCATTCTGCATGTATGCAATACGATAACCAATCTTTACCGCAACGACATTTTTGGAATTTGAAAGTGGGGCTTTATTCGTATATCGAAAATCTTCCATCGATTCAAACCACAAACTTGTTCTGAAACGAGCTGATCGGCAACTTCCCCTCGCCGCTGGCCATCCGCCGCAGCTCACCGACCGTATGCTGCAGCTGCAACGCACTCTCCGGATTCGCCGAATGCGGCAACATCGACATCTCCCGCTCGAACATATTCGCCAGGCCCGCCATCAGCTCCAGGAAGCCGAACGACACGGCCGCCTTGCAGATGCGATTCAGCTCCTTGTAGAAGCTCGCCATCTTCTCGGGCAGCTTCTTCGCGTGGCGCTGCACCTTCTGGATGTCGGTGTGCAGCCCGGTCATGTTGATCCAGACGCAATTGTTCTGCGCGTAGCTGCGCTTCTCCGGTCGCACCGGGAACCCGATGGGCTGCTCGCCGGCCGGGAAATCGTCCAGCGCGCCAATGCAGCGCATGTCGCCCAGCCACGGCACCGGCTCGTAGCCGGGCGGCAAAATGGTCAGCATCAGGTTCGATTTCTTTTTGCTGTCCGCATACGAGAAGATGAAGCCGAACCAGTCGTCGGCCAGCGCCACGATGGCGGCCAGCGACTCGATTTTGAGGGCGCCGTGCAGCAGGACGCACACCGACTCGGCGGTAAACGGATCGGCGTTGGCCGCCGCCGTCGCCGCCGCCACGCTTTCGTCGTCCGAGTTGGACGTGTCGGTTTTCGCGTAGAACGCCTTGATGTCGGCGTCGAGTTTCTCATGCTCGAATTCGTGCGCGTCTCCCGCAGAGCCGCCAGCAGCGGCGGCGGCCGTCGAGTCGGCGGCCGCATTGAATTTCGCATGAGACAGACCGCCCAGACCCATGCCCATGCGTGGCAGAATCAGATGCCGACTGATGGACATTGGCGAACCGATTTCCGAATGTGGCAGATAGCCACAGATTTCGATAATTCGCTTGATTTGACGAGCGGTGCCGGTGATGGGATCAACGGTTGCCTGTGGAGACGAATCGAAGAGTTAGTTCCGAGGACATACTGCGTCTTGTGATTGCTATGTGTGATTACCGTTGGCGGTGGCCATATGTTGACCAAACACTCCAGCATTGCGTAACCGCCGCATTTCAGGGCGGCCTCGAATGGCTTGTAGTTCGTGTCGCACATACGCGAAACAATCTCGTGCATTGCGCTCGCCGTCAGTCCGTCACTCGTGGCGCCCTTCGCTGACGTCGCAGGCATCGCAAACAGTTCGCCATTCTGGCCGCTAACGTTCAGCAGCTCCTGGTACAAGTGCTGCGCACCGATGAAATACGAGTCTTCGGCGTTTCCCAGACAGATGAAGCTCAGTTTACTGGTGAACGTGAACGGAAGGCACATTGTTGGACCGCCACCGATCGACATCGGCGGCAATGCCGCGTGTCGATGCTGGCGCAGTGTTTCGATCGTCGAGCGCAACGATGTCGCACCGAATCCGATGCCGCAGTCGGTGAAGACGAGCACCTGCGACTGGTTCTGGGAGCCCCAGTTCGACAGCAGCATGCTCTTGACGGCCTGCAGCATGTTTTCCATGCATGTTTTGTCGTAGTGCTCGATCGTGACGAGCGCCTGCTTGATGGCCTCGTAGTCGCGCGTAAAGTCCACCAGCACCTCGAAGAGGGTCGAGAAGACGAGCTGTGGAGAAATAATGATCATTTCATTATTTTTCCGATATGCAATTGGTCTGTTAGGAATTCCACCCCGATTAGTATAAACACTCAACAGATACAATAGAGTATTTACAACGTTCTTTGTTTAATATCTCTGAAACGATGAAGCATATGCGATTTATGTACATTTACAGATTGATAGTATCGTACACATCTCGATCATTTGTTGGTGTTGTCGTATAGTTAATGTTATATGTGAATTTATCTTTGTAATAGTATGATGTTTGCATCCAACTAGTTTGATCCGAAAGAAGAAAAAAAACAAAAACGATATAATGCAAGTGCAAGATTGATTAACTTAAGACTCAAACTGTGTGGCGTTCGATTCCAATTTATTGGTAAAAACTCTCAATTCATAAGGACGAATGCTCACAAACCAGCATTGAACATAGTCCTCTTGTTCTTGGTTGCCGCGAACGTCTCAATTGCTGCGTGTCCGATCATAAAAAGCATTTCATAGCGTTTCTCAAGACGCTGAGAAACGGCTACACGATCGCTGTTCGAAACTCGCACATTATTTGGAACGATCGTAAAAGGTTGCGTGTGTGTGTGGATCATGAACATCAAGTGTAAAAATGTGTGTTGTCAGGGCAGGTGTCGGTAGGTTTTCGGATTTTGTACGAACAAAAAACGTAACATTATTTTGTGTAGTTTGTGGTAGATAATGTATATGTTGTGTCTGCGTAATTGTTTCAGGTGTACACGTACACGTGTGATTGGGGGTCTCTGTTGTTTTGTGAACAGGGTATTGGTTGGTGTGGATTGGGCGCGCTTGTGTGAAATGATAAGAATTTAAACTAAATAAATTATAATTAGCGAGACGCGTGATTCCAGGTCCGAGCGAACAGCAACAATCACCCACACACACACACACACATGCGCAGCTCGGACGAACACGCGCACGTAATGTTCGCGTGGCGGTGCTTATGATGAAGATGGTTGATTGATTTTCGGAGTATAGTTTGCTGGGAGTGTAGTAAGGACGTCTTGGTTGGTTTGTGTTTAGAGCGTTGCTATAATAGGTTAACTGTTGCTGAACACGATCTTGCGGTACACGGTCTGTCACGGTCACACGATCCTGTCACCGTTCTGTCGCTCCCTCCTCCCCCCCTCCCCAAACGCCGTCGTCGCCCTCTTCGCCGCTTCGCATCCCATTACTTCGCCACCTGCGCCTCGCGTTTCGCGCTCACGCGATCCACCAGCTCCTTGACGCGACGCAGGCACTCCTTCTTCGTCCGGTTCGGTATGCACTCGGCGACGCGCTCCCAGCGATCGGCCGTCGAGATCGGGTACGTCTTGATGGCCTGCTCGAGCAGCGCCTGCTCCTCCTTGGTCCAGGCGGCCGCCTTGGGGATGGCCGGCGCAGCCGTGGCATCCGGAGTGGCAGTGCCATTGGAGGTCGGTGCGGCTGCTGCTGGCTCAGCATGGCCATTCAGCTTCGGTGCGGCGTCCTTTTTGGCGGACTCCGTTGTGTTGTTGTTGTTGGCTTTGTTGTTTTTACTGTTCTTGGCGGCCGCCGGTTTGCTGGTGCCATTGGTGTTGTTGTTGTTGTTCAGAACGGGGGCGGGAGCGGGGGTTTTCGAGGTCGGAGTGCTGTCACCGTTCTGCTTTGGTTTCGGGGCCTTCTTCTCCTTGTGGTTGCTGGACAGATCCGGAGCGGGCGCCACCGGCTTGGACAGCGGACGCACCGGCTTGACTGGCGCCGCCTCGACGGCGGCCTCCGGAGTGGCAGCGGCAGCCTCCGGCTCCTGCACACTGATGTCGGTGGGATCGATGATCTTCAGATCCTTCTTCGACTTCTGGAACGAGGCGAACGCCTCCTCGTTGGCCTGCTCCTTGAGCGTGTTCTTGGCGAAGTCGCTGTTCTGCAGGTCCTTGGCCTTGTTCAGGACGTCGCGCGACATGAACTTGCGGTTGCCCAGATTGGCGGCGTGCTGGTTCATGTAGTTGGCGGTCACCTCCCAGCGCTGCACCGTGCCGGCGGGGAACAGGTTCACCGCCTTGATCAGCAGCTGCATGTTCTCCGGAGTCCACAACGAGTCCTTGACAACGGCCACGACGGCGGCTGCGGCCGCCTTCACCACCGGCGCCGCCACAACGGGCGTCGGCTCGAACAGCGCCTTGCGCTCAGCCTCCAGGGCGGCCTCGGTGTCCTTCAGCTGGGCGGTGAACGCGTCACGTCCGCCGGCTGCCAGCGATTTGTTGAAGGCCTGCAGCTCGAGGAACTTGAGCATCTCGCAGATCTTCTCGACGCCCTCCTGGTTGCGCGTCTTCTCCTTGTCGCTGGTCGCATAGAAGCCCGCCTCCTTGGCCGTGTCGCGCAGCAGCTTGCGCTCCTTCTTCAGGGCGCGCTTCTGCTGCTCCTTCTCCGCGCGGATCTGCTCGATGCGCTTCTGCTCGGCGGCCTCGGCCTCCTTCTTGGCGATCAGGGCCTCGCGCACGACGCGCTCCTCCTCGGCACGTGCCGCCTGGGCGACGCTCATCTTGGCGCGCTTGGAGGCCTGCTTGCGCTCCTTGTCGTCGTTGCGGAACTTGACGATGCGCGGATCGTTGTTGTAAGCGAGATCGACTAGCTGACGGATGCGCGACATTTCCTCCTTCTTGCGCTTGATGCGAACGGTGCGGTTCTGCTTCTCGATCCAGCGGCGCTCGTCGCGATCCTGACCCTTGTCCTTGTCCTCCTCGTCCAGGTAGCTGTACTCGCGCCACGACTCGAACTCGTACCAGAAGTTGTAGAAGTTGTCGACCTCCTGGCGCGTGGACTCCGGGGTGCCTGTGCGAGTGCGGATCACAATGTTAGTTTATGCGGCGCAGGCTATTGGTTTGTACGCGGGGTCTTACCGAAGCTGGGCACGTTCTTCTTCTCGCTCCAGCGGCCGTTCAGTTTGAATTGCTTGTCGAACACGCCGTAGTAGTTCTTCTCGATCTGCGATGCCGTCGGCAGCGTGTCGTCGAACTCGGGATCGATCGAGTCGTACGAACGACGCTTGGGCTGAACGCCTGTGCGGATAAAATGTGAATATTGAGCAAATGGTTTGGGGTTGGCGGATCAGTTCGCAGCCAGATAGTTAGTTACCCAGAGTCTCGTACGCCTTGGTGATGCAATGGAAATAGTCATCCTCCGATTTGATCTCCTCGCCCTGGGCTTTCCGCTTGTCCGGATGGTGCTTGACCACGATTTTCCTGTAGGCGCGGCGGATCTCGTCGTCCGTGGCGTTGAAACTGCACACAACAAACAACCGAGTTCAGGTCAAATATTCACAGTAGTGAACACAACCACATGCGACTAGGTCACAAGGTCACACACACTCGCCGCACGACTTGCACAACAATGGTCCATCAAACAAACTTACCGCAGCTTCTTGATGCCCAGCACATGGTAGTGATCCTGGTCCTTCCACTCCTTGGGGTCCAGGCTGCGCAAGTATGTGATGTCGATGTCAATGTCGAACTTGTCATCGTTCACCACCTCGTCGGAGCCCTCCTCCGAGGCCGTTTCGTCGAGGCCGTTGCGCATGCGGCTGAGATGCTTCAGGAAACTGGGCCCTGCGCACTGCACGCGGATCTTCTTCAGGGCGGCCGTCACCGGCACGCTCTGGGCTGTTGCGATTTCGTTCTCCATTGTTCGGGTGGTGGTGGTTTGGCTTGGCGTTTGGCTGGTTGGGGTTCGGTGGCTCTGCTGCTACTTGTTGTTGCACGCGACCAGCGAGAAACCGTGTGTGCGTCTCGTCAACTATTGTAGGAGACAAATCGACGACGGCGACGGCGTTGACAATCAGTACATGTGCCAGCGTTTGTGTGTGTATGTTGTTGCTGTGTGTGTGTGTGCGTGGGGGGCCGTTCCCAAATCGATCGCCACCGCTCCGTGTGTGTGTGTGTGGCCTGCGATTGAGTGCGTGTGTGTGGGAGTGATCGCTCAAGTTCACGCGCTGCCCAAATATTATGAACGCTCACAGGCACCAAAACACACACACACAGACATATTCGCACGCACCACACGACGAGCCAACAAGAAAAATGTGCGCTTGCCTGAGCGAAAAGTGACATGTAACCTCAAACACGTGTGTGGGTATTTCGTCGAGCGAGCGCACACTGTTGGTGTATTTTGCGTGTGCATGTGTGAGACACAGAATCGCACTCGCACACACACACACACAAAGAATGGCGAACGAGGCGAATGTTTTGGGATAGTTACCGGATGATTTTGGCGTGTATCACAGGAGTCGGACCCTGGGGCGCTGGGGGCACGACGATCGGGCGGCTGATTCGACGGAGCTGTTGGCCCGTTCACGGAAAATCAAAAAAGAACGGCACACGCGCGTGTGTGTGTGTTGGTGTTGGTCCGAACGCCACAGAGGTGAGAGAAACTATGATGTGACCGTGTGTTGGGTGCGCGAGTTTTGCTTCGGGAAATACACTGCGATGACAGCGAAATGTGCGGCAGAGAGAACGACGTCGTCGACGGCTGAGAAGAGATGCTCGAGGAATAACCACATGTGCATGTGTGTGTGCCGTGGCCGTGTGTCCGCACGCACCGCAAGTGTGAGTGTGTGCACAGGGTGTGTGGACATTTGGTGAATAGCTCGTACGAAACGTGAGAATGTGTGGTTATGTGCGTGAACGCATGTGCGTCTTGTTGTGTTGGTGTTCTTCGCGAGAGAGCGCGACGGTCTCGCGGACACGGCGAGAGCCAGAGAAATACGCGGGAACACTGCGAAGCAATTGTGGCTGCACACACATTTGTAGGAGTGCACGTGCTACTTCTACGGCACGGAGCAAAAACTTTTTTATATTTTATAATTTAGATATATTATGTTTTATATATAAAATCATATATAATATATATATTTATATAATATGTGGCAAATCGACCGATATGTAAACCGATTTTCGAGTGGTTGTCTACATTTGAACTCGAATATCGGCAAAGAAAGCCATTTTCACCGTTCGGGTTGATATTGATTGAATAAAATCATTACCATATTGAATTATTGTCATATATTAAATGCGATATATAAGTAATATTAATAAAGATTCAAAATGATTGATGATCTAATCTATTTACAAATTATGGATCGATTGTTTAAAATTACGCGATGAGTAGCCCCTCAAAACATATGCCGGCAAAATGTAAACAATAAAACAACAAAAACGCGAAAACAAAACATTTAACTTAACTTTTATATATAAAACGCACGATTTGAAATTTCAACTCACCAGCGAAACGTGCTCGAGGCGCGATGCGACGCACAGATAGTCGAGGAACTGATGGATGCCCTGCACGGCCAACGAATGGAACGTCTGTTTGTTGGGCTCATCCGGCGATTGTCCGGGCACATATCGAGCCATCGACAGCGAGACGTCCAAGGCAATAACCGTAGGCATTTCCGGGCGTAATTGTGTATTCACTCTATACTAAACAACCAGTCTTTTATACTCTCGAAAACACTTTTCACGATTGCAAATAATACGATTTTCTGTTCAAAACTGCGGCCGAGGGGCGAATCACTCTTGTTCGAGGTGTCGCGCTTGCGCTTTTTTGTTGTCGACATTCATGTCCAATCGATGCAATAGAGGTACTACAACAAATAATATATTTTTTATATTTTCACAAATATATAATTTTATTTTAATATTATGTAACTAATTTGTGAGTTTTACACGGATAACAGTCTCTTATCAATTGTTTCGATGGAAGTACTTCATTTTATCCTCGGGATTCGGCACAATCTGTAGGGAAAAAATCAGAAATAATCAACAACCTGTTGCATTCGATTCCGCTCATCATACTGCAAAACCCTACCGTATCCGAACCGGGCTTCCAGCCAGCCGGGCAAACCTCTCCATGGCTGTCCGTGTACTGGAATGCCTGCACCAGGCGCAGAGTCTCATCAACAGACCGACCGACGGGCAAATCGTTCATGGTGATTTGCCGCAAAACTCCACGATGATCTATGATGAACAAGCCACTAGAGAGAACAGCACAGCAGCAGATAGACGAGGAATCAATTAGTGCTGTTCGGAAACTAGCAGTGTCACATTTTGTCTATGGCTTACCGCAACGTGTGGCCCAAGTCCTCCAGATAAACGCCGTAGTCCTTCGAGATCGTGTGCGTCAGATCACTGAGCAGCGGAATCTGCAGCGGTCCCAAACCACCCTCCTTGCGCGGCGTATTGATCCAGGCCAAGTGCGTGAAGTGCGAGTCTACGCTGCATGCGACCACCTCAGTGTTGATCTTCTTGAATTCGGCCACACGATCGGAGAACGCCAGGATTTCGGTGGGACAGACGAAGGTGCTGGAAATGTGTGGTAAGTATAGCATATAATTAAAATATGTTTATTATTTTATTTTATGTCCGATACTTACAAATCCAACGGATAGAAAAAGAACACGACGTATTTTCCCCTGTAATCGTTGAGCGAAATTTGCGTGAATGCGCCGTTTACCACAGCGGTTCCTTCAAAAGCCGGGGCCGGACGAGAAACTGTGAGAAGATGAAATATTTAACATGTTGTCTATAGAAATTAGGAAAATTATTCCGGACTCACTCAATGCTTTGGTGTACTGCAATTGATGATCAGACGTCCGATCGCCTTGCGGATACACTTGCCCATCCGGACCGTAAGAGTTGCATTGTTCGGCCGATGCCTCGTCGCCGAAAATGCTTCTCTTGACGCCGCTCACCTGCAGGACGAACGCAACAAGAAGCACGGTCAGTGTCGTGGTCATGTATCGGCGTGTCATGTCGACGAATGCGTGTTTCGTATCTGTGTGCGGGGTGTGCGGAAAAAGCATAACACAAAAAAAAACAGCGATATGGGTAAATGAAAGCGATATACAATGGTGATAAATGGGCGTGCAACCAGGTGTTTAGGTAGCACATCGCGACCGAACATCTCTTGACTTGTGGCACGCTTGTAGGTACAACACGTAGCCAAAAATCATCTAATCTATATACGACACTGAACATTTTACGATAAGTAAACAGTGCATACATACGCACGTTCACACAATAATTGACACGCACCAAATAAGCTGAAATAAAATAATTGGGTTCTAGATTCACAACATTTATTATTATTTTGACCGATTCAAGTAGATTTCAAGCGATCTAAACTGTTTGTTATGTTCACTATCACTATACTCATTATCACTACACGACGTGACAACGAAATCGGCCACGCAATCAAAACTCAGACAGCTGGATTTTACATTACACTGGGTTTGCGTTGTCGATTCCCTGCTCAACTTGTGCACATTATTCAAACTACTTGCCTAATACTGAACATAGATTGTTATTTTTACCTGTTCGGTTCAGTTTGATAGACTAAAATGAACGATAATTTTATACGCCGGCTGCCCCCTTCCGTCTCGGCTGAGCACAAAAACAAAACTGACAAACCACAAAACAATTCAAAGCCATGTGCGATAAGTGGTTTCCTAGCTTCCAGGAGAGAATTGTCGGGAACTCTCTCTGTCTCTCTTGCACTCTGTGCGAATATTTCCAGTTTCCAGTCTCTAAACCAACAAGAGCGAATCGAGCCAAAAACCACCTCACTCGGTCGAGTTTAGTTTAGTATTCTTCCAATCGTCGCGACGGCCGTTTCAACTTTTTGTGTGCGCCGCGCTAGCACAACGAAATAGGGCGCGACCGCGACCCACAGTGTCTCCGAGTTTGAGTGTGTGTGCGTGTGGTTTCCTAGAGCTAGAGGTGTGGATCTGTTGTGTGTGGTGTGGTTGGCGTATGCGTGCGTGCGTGAACTGTACGCGCTTGGTATTTGTAGTTACACATCAGTGTTTATATTTGGTCTGCGCCAGGAACCGTTCACGTAACACATACACATACACACAGAGTGAACAAGTGCATTTGTGCGATCCGTGTGCGCCGCGGAGCGGCACGCAACACATTCACGAGCACCCCCCCACTCGACCGACACACACGATGAAGTCCTACAAGTTTGGTGCGTCGGTGGCTGTGGCCGTGCTGGGCATTTTGTGCGCGGCAACTGCGATTCGAGCAGGTGAGCTAGACCCCGGCGTCCTGTTGATACAGACATAACCACAACTGAGAGATGTACGCGTATGTGCGAGGGTTCTTTCAACCCCGCCGCGCAACTACTGGCGATTTACACATTGCGCACGCCACGCGCACGAGCTACGATTACAGCATGCATGCGCTTTTTTGGCGAATACGGAGGGTGGAAATTGCTGAGCGTTGCTTGCAATTTCGACAGCTCATTTGGTCTGTAAATTAAGGAATGGCCCGCGAATTGATTTAAGTTCTTGCGTGCTATGCAGCAGTGTTCAAAACAAACACTCGCGACTGGCGATGATCGTGTTTGGGCGTTTTCACATTCGTTTGATCTCACTCTCAGAGTGCGTGCGTACGATTGAATGGGTGCGCGAGTGCGTGTGTGCAATTGTTGTTGTTACGATCGTGAGTGTGTAACCGCGAGAGTAATTTAGACGAAGTGGACGCGCGCGAGCTAAGAATACACGCATACTCATATTTACATCTGTGGAATAATACACACCTGCATACACCTGCGCGATCAATCTGGAAGTGTTGTTGATATGACACACACACACGCACGCACGCACGCACGTTTGTTTATGCGCGGTCCTATGACTCATGCCAACATCGCGCAATGCGCTATTACCGCAAGATGTGCAATGGAAATAAAATTACACTAGACTCGTGATATATACTAATGCGTATTGGTCGTGTGCCAACCCGATATCTAATGGCCTCAGACTACAGACCAAAAGTGTCATAATCATAATTGAACTTGTGCGCTGTTCGACTGGCGCCAACTATCACATTACTGTTAGAGTGTTTGACTAGGATAACGAGCGCCCGTATATATTGATTGTACTTGCAGATTACTACGACACGCCGTACTACACCGAGTACGAGTGCAGTTTCCCGCTGCTCGACCATGCCGTCCTCACTGCAACATCCGCACTGCGAGAGCGAGGGCCACAGAACGCCCGCCTCAATGGTAAGTGTTGTTCTTTGCCCATTGTTCATCCTGTTCGTCCACCAAACGCATACACACGCGCTTGCCATTCACATGAGCACATGAGCACTTATGCGCACGCACCCGCCAGCGTCATCATCGTACACACACACACATACACACACACACGATTCATCCAGTAAACACTCACGAAAGTACCAAACACCAAACAGCCGGCACGCGCGCAAACTTGGCCAAAGCGGCGCTGGCATGAAATGTGTAGCACGCGTCGCATTTGCAACACAGAAAGCCGTATGTACATCGACATACACACGCACACACACAGCATCATCCCCGCTGTGGGACAACACAATTCGCTATACATGTCGTTGGATAGTTTTTATTGTTTTGTGTTGCTCTCTGTGTGTTCAGTGTGGTAGAATGGGGATTATTTGACGATTGTCAGCTGTAAATGCGCGACAAGCGATGCGGCTGCGATTAGGTGGACTGTTTCTTTGCCTTTTGAGCGAGTTGGATTTTATGTGACTGTGACACCATCCGGGGTATCTGCTTCCGAACTCACTGATGCCGAAAGACGTGTTGTGGCATTGCATGCACGGTTTAGCATTGCCATACAATATACAGTGCATTCTTTTTTGAACGGAACTGTTTCAGTGATAATGAAATTCTTGATCGGCTTCATGAAGCAGCTCGCAGCATCGACACTTCAACGACTCATCACAAAAATAGCATCCGCTCGAGCGAAATATTTTCGCTCACATCCATAAACATACACACGTGAAATTTTAGAGTTCGATGCGTATTTATACACACACACAAATTCGGCTCGCACGCAGACCGCAAAATACTTACGGCAATCAACAACTGTCTCACCGGTTCCGATTCCCACACTTGCTGGCTGAGGCAGGCCAGATCCGATTTCAACGTGGAAGGCCTAAAATCCCAAAAATCATCTTCGAGCGTCATTTCGGGCCGAAATCAAACATTCTAACAAATTCGATCGACTTTTACTTTTCCGCTAAATGTTTAGACTGTTTTCGTTTTGTATTCGAATTTCAATCACAAACGGCTCTCTCGATTTGGCAGCTGTTCTCTAAGCTGTTCTCTATGCTGCTGCCAAACACTTCCAGTCCGCTCTGCTCTCTCTTCCAGCTTCCAGCCCGAATGACAGTCATTCGCGTTCCAATCACCTTGTTTACGCGTGTGTCTGAATTGTTGTTCTGCTGATTCTGATTACACGATCCCCAAAAGTGTACGCGCAAAGTGTTTCCACCACCGACACACACACACACACACACGATGACCCTCCGCCACGGCAACGCCCGCTGGGCCTTCGACCTGTCCGCCTGGCGACCGTCGCGTGCCGATCTGATGCTCGCCACCGCCTGCATTCAGCCCGAAGAGAAGGAGCGGCTGGCCAAGTTCGTGTTTCGCAACGATTTCGATGCCTCGCTGATTGGGCGTCTGCTCATGCGCAAGTACGTCAGCGACGCCGGCCAGACGAGCTACCGGCACATCCGGTTCGCACGCGACGAACGCGGTCGACCGCATCTGTTGCCGCTGCCGGCGCCGGCGACGGCGTCTGCTCTAGACTTCAACGTCTCCCATCAGGGCGACTTCTCGGTGCTGGCGGGACATTCGTCCACGTCTGCCGCCGCCGCCGCAGGCCCACAGCCGACGAAGACCACCATCGGTGTGGATGTCATGCGAATCGAGTACAGCGGCGGCAAACCGCTGAGCGAGTTCTTTCGCCTGATGAACCGCACGTTCACAGCCGCCGAATGGGCCAACATTCGCGGCGACGCCGCGCGGACGCAGCGCGCGCAGACCGCCGCGTTCATGCGCCATTGGTGCTTGAAGGAGAGCTACGTGAAGAACACGGGCGTCGGCATAACCATTGACTTGCAGACGATTGACTTTGCTGTGCGGCGGCCCACCGAGCAGCTAATCGTTGGCGCTGCACCAGTGTGCGATACCACTGTGTGCGTGGATAAGGAACGCGTCGACGGTTGGACGTTCGAGGAGTCGCTGCTGGATGCGGAGCACAGCGTGTGCGTGGCGGTGCGCCATGCGCATGTGACTGCAGCGGCAGCAGCAGCAGCTGTAATGCCGTTCGATATAATCGGATTCGATGAACTGATGAAAGGTGCGGAGCCGCTGCTCGATGCGGATTATGATTATTGCACGGCCATCCTGAACAAAGAGTACAAAACGCATCGATGAGCAGCAGCAGCAGCGGAGATTGATCGCCGCGTTTCTGGGTGTAAGGTTCCGACAGACAGTGTTGATAAATGACAGGAGCGCTTATAATAAAAATACACTATTTATGATTATGTCGGGTCTTTGAACTTGTGTATACTTTTCGCGCATATCGTCGCACATCGCACATCGCATGTCGACATGCCATCAGCCAAAGGGTACGAACTGGTACCGTTCAGTATTTCCAATTATGGAATTTAGCATATTTCGTACAGGAGCAATATGCAATATGCCGGGACTTTTCCCGCTCCCATTCAACGAACGCGAGTTTTGCGTGATTTCACGATGCACACGATAGTCGCGTATACTTCATTATTATTATTCGTGTGCGTCAGGGTGCAAGCTCATGAAATTCAATTTATTGCTCCTGTCTATCTATTTATTAGAAACACCCCCATCCGATCCGTTTTGACTAGACTGATGTGCTTATGCACTGTGACACACAACCACCAATATGGCTGGAACTCATGACTGGTTTCCGCTCCATTAAATTCGATACCCACGCCGGTTGTCATCGAGCAACACACATACACACACACATCCTTTAGTGCACTGTGTCTTTTGTTTACCAGTATGCGGGGTGCGCGCATCGCCTTATTCGTATTGGCCAAACATCTATTTTCCGCCGTAATGGATATTGGCCACCTTTTGTTTGTGCTCGCGAGCAATCCACTTTATTAGCCATAAATAAACGCCCGGCGGGGGCGTGCTGGCGGCGTATTCTTCCACTGCATTCGACTGCCACTCGAACATGTGTGCACATCGCCTTACTGGTTTTATTGCTTCCGCCAGCCGGGCAATTAAACAAACTGCAGCGGCTGGATGTTGAGACGCTCGGCCAGACGAGCGCATGTTTCCAATTGATTTGGCAAGTATTCGATGCCACCCGCTGCGTCGACGGCCAGCTGATTGTTGCGTTCCGGATCGCCGGCCACCAGCACTGGTTTGTCGGCGCGTTTCTAATCGGTCAAGTGGTTTCGTGGTTAATTATGGAAATTCAAAGAAATGGCCAACCCCGTACACATACCGGCGCCATTCCTCGCAATATCCCATTCTGGTCCGCCATCCGATCCTCGAACCCGGGCGCAAAACACTTGGGATCCACGGCCATGAAGAACTGACCCAAATTGGCCGGTTCGTCAGCGCCCTCCAGCGACCAGTGACGCACTTTGGTGGCGAAATTCGCGCCCGCCAACACGCCACACAGCGTCTCCACCATGGCCGCCAGCCCGTAGCCCTTGTACCCGGACGTCTCCTCGACGCCGCCCAGCGGCATCAGCCGACTGGCCTCGAACGCCACCTCGGCGTCCGTCGTCACGTTGCCCTCGCGATCGTGCGCCCATCCCTCGGGCAACGGCTCCGCCGCGCGGCGCTGAATCTCCAGCTTCCCCAGTGCCACCGCAGTGGTGGCCATGTCCAGCTGGAAGCCGCCGCCGCTGCCGCTCGCGGGCGCCGCAAACGCCAGCGGATTGGTGCCCAACGCCTGCTCCAGGCCGCGAGTCGGCACCATCAGCGGCGATGTGTTCGTCATCGACAGCCCAATCAGGCCGTGGCGCTCGGCGCGCATCGCATACCAGCCGGCGATGCCATAGTGATTGGCGTGCTTGGCGCTCACCACACCGACGCCCACCAAGCGCGCCTTGGCAATGGCCAGGTCCATGCAGAAGTTGCCACACACGGCGCCCAGCCCGTTGCGACCGTCCACCCAGGCGGTGGCCGGCGACTGGCTGAGCACGAGCGGAGTGGCGCTGCCATCGGTGCAGCCGGAGTGCAGGTCGTTGATGTACATTTCGAGGCGATTCATGCCGTGGCTGAAGTGGCCGCGATAGTCGGCCTCGACCAGCAGATCGGCCATCTGCTGGGCATGGTCGAGCGGCGTGTTGGCGGAGGCGACGAAGCAGTCGCGCATGAAGCGACGCGATTCGTCGAGGGTGACGAGACCTTGAGGCGCAGAAGCTTGGTTGGTGGTTTCGTGGTGGATGATAGCGTTATCATATATTTACCTTGATGACTGCAGGCAGAACTCATTTTACGATCGGAGGTTGTTGTGTCTGTCGCCCTTAGCGGCTGGACGAACAATGCTTGCCATTTTCGGAGACTGCGTTGTAAGGTTGTCATTATGGCGTATGAAGACTGTGTGGATGATAGCAAATTGTACATAATTATATATAGACAAGTGATAATTCGAGATAAGGAATATAAATTAATATGTTTTTGGTACGCCGATGGTGTTTATTTACAGAGTGGTTACTGTGATGTTTCGTAGGTTTCGCTGCAAAATTCAATTTCATTAAAATAAAAAATCGATAAAGCGAAGTGGAATTTTCCCACTACTCGTCTCTTTCAGAGGTTTCTACATTCAGGGATGCTGTGCAATGTGTGTCGATGACTAGCATAATATATTGAACCAACATCATGCATCCGCACTATTTAGGGGGAAATCGCGCATGCTGCACATGCTGAACACGCTGCACGTTATTGTGCGTTTGCATTAAGGTATTAGAGTAAATGCCAACCGGGTGTCGAACACGACACATGCCATTGTTCGAACACGTCCAACACTCTAGGGGTGAACTTCGTCGACACATCGCACCTAAATCACAGCGGCGCGCTCTCATCGAATGTCCATTACGACTACTGGAACAGCAACGCGCTGGTCCTTGTTGTTTGTTTCGCAAGCCGTATAAACCGCAACCAATTTAACACCAATATTCGGGTCATTTCATCTGCGCACTCAACTAACCGGCTCAAATCAAACCAGTATGCGATCACGAATTTACATAAAATCTATAAATTGTTCACCACCACCGCAATGAAATGAAGCCGGCACATCGTGGACGGCCAAGAATTCGGATTTCGCGCAGCAGCTGATCATTGATCTGGGCACTGTTCGCAATCTGACGCGCATCACGATGCAAGGTCGACCGCACAGCTCCGAGTACGTGACCGAGTTCTCGGTCAGCTACGGCTACAATGGCATGGACTTTGCGGACTATAAGGAGCCGGGCGGCAACGTGAAGGTAACTTGCTACGCAAGAGGAGGTGTGACGCAGACGAATGCAATGATCAATCAACGAATGGACGAACAACTAATTCAGCAACACACTATTTATAACACAATCTGCGCAACGAGATTTGGGGGATCGACTAACGCTTCTACTGAAAATTAACTACTTATTTTAAGGTGTGGAAATAACTAATGATTCGGTGTTTGTTCTAGTCTAAGTTCTGCACTTTTTGTATATAGATAACGCACCGTGGGCTGGTTTTGCTTGTGCCAAAACAAATAATGGTTTTGATAACAGTTCGTGTAGTATATTTTAAGACACGTCTTTTCCACAGCTGTCACAGAAGTCTTGTTGAGAAAATCGAGAATGATGTTCTCTATGGTTGATCATTCCAGGCACTCAGCTGTTGCTTCGTTGTTGTTGTCGAGATTCGTTGGTGAAAAAATACAACCGTCGTTGTTTAAAATTGAAATAGCTCTACTGGTATGGGTTTAGTTTAATTAATAATACGATTTGGGTGGTTCTAATCACACTAATAAGCCGCGTAGATTAGTTCAGCATGCACTAGCTCAACACACACTCACACTCACACGCGCTAACGCGGATACCACCAATTGACCCCCATGCGACCTGACCCGCACTTTCTTTCTCTGACGAAGACTAACCAATCACGAGTAACACCTCCTCCTCCCCCCTTCGTCCAAAACCCATTCATCTTCGGCCTACGCCCAAAAGGTTACTCTGCATGGACGCCGATCGAAAACAATTACTATAACTACCTGACGTTCGATCTCGGCCATCCGCGCATGATCCGATCGGTGACGACACTGGGTCGCGGCAACACCAGGGAGTTCGTCACCGAGTACGTGATTCTGTACTCGGATGACGGCGAACAGTGGCGGCCGTACGTCAATCCGGACGGCGAGGTGCAGGTAACGGCCACATACACATTACTAACACCCCCAGAAGCGAGGAGTTTGCAGACCAAAATGTATTTTTTTTAGAAATTATTTTCATTTTTACATATTGGATTTCGTTTGATAGATATTGGTTCGATGGCGTTTGGTAGTGGATTTTCTTTTCGATTGCGCTCGTACTCGTCATTCGTCCGTTATGTTCCGTTGATTGCGTCATTCGTTTGTCGTCCTCCTTAGCTCTAGTTCTCACTATCGAATTATTAAGATACCATTCGAATCCCGACACACGCACACAGATGTTCAAGGGCAACGAGAACGCCGACTCGACCAGCTACAACAGCTTCGAGGTGCCCATAATTGCGCAGTGGGTGCGCATCAATCCGACGCGCTGGCACGATCGGATCTCGATGCGTGTCGAACTGTACGGCTGTGACTATGGTAAGCAGAATGCCACAAAGCCACACTATAGAGTAACGACTAACGACAGCGTCCAACTAACAACCAACATTCTGTAATGTCCAGTGTCCGAGAACCTCGCCTTCAACGGCACCAGTCTGCTGCGACTCGACCTGCTGCGCGACCCGATCGCTTCGCTGCGCGAGATGATCCGCTTCCGCTTCAAGACGACCAACGCCAACGGCCTCGTTCTCTACTCGCGCGGCACCCAAGGCGACTACGTCGCTCTGCAGCTGCGCGACAATCGCATGGTGCTGAACGTCGACCTCGGCTCCGGCATCATGACCACGCTGACCGTGGGCAGTCTGCTCGACGACAACGTCTGGCACGATGTGGTCATTTCGCGCAATCGGCGCGACATCTCGTTCTCCGTGGATCGCGTGCAGGTCGTCGGTCTGCTGAAGGCCGAGTTCAATCGCTTGAATCTGAATCGGGCGTTCTACATTGGCGGCGCGCCCAACCATCAGGAGGGCATGGTCGTCACGCAGAACTTCACCGGCTGCATTGAGAACCTGTTCCTGAACAACACGAATCTGATCCGCGACATGAAGTACGCGTACGAGATTGGCGAGTCGCTGCGCTACGAGAAGGTGAACGTGAACCTGAACTGCCCGGATCCGCCCATCACGCCGGTGACGTTCGTGACGCGCGGCTCGTACGCGAAGCTGAAGGGCTACGAGGGCATCAAGCAGCTGAACGTGTCGTTCCTGTTCCGCACGTACGAGGAGCGCGGCATGATGATGTACCATGACTTTACGTCGCGCGGCTACGTGAAGGTGTATCTGGAGGAGGGCAAGGTGAAGGTGGACATCCAGACGGACAACAATCCGGTGACGGTGCTGGACGACTACGATCAGCAGTTCAACGATGGGCGCTGGCATTCGCTGGTGCTGACGATCGCAAAGAACGATCTGGTGCTGGACATTGATCAGCAGCCGATGCGAACGCGCCGGCAGCTGCAGATGACGACGGGCGGCATTTATCTGATTGGCGGCGGCAAGACGAAGGACGGATTTGTGGGGTGCATGCGGATGATTATGGTGGACGGGAATTACAGGATTCCGAGCGACTGGAAGGACGACGAGTACTGTTGCAAGGACGAGATTGTGTTCAATGCGTGCCACACGATCGATCGGTGCAATCCGAATCCGTGCAAGCACGGAGCGGTGTGCAGGCAGAGTTCGACGGAGTTCTTCTGCGACTGCAGCAATACGGGATATGCGGGAGCGGTGTGCCATACGTGTAAGTTGCAAAATTTAGATCGAAGGCGTTCTCTATAATTGTTCCCAATTAATCTCAATTTGTGTTATGCAGCTCTGAATCCGCTGTCGTGCCAGGCCTACAAGAACGTGATCTCTGTGCAGCAGCGAGCCAACATCAAAATCGACGTTGACGGCAGCGGTCCGCTCGATCCGTTCCCGGTCACCTGCGAATTCTACTGTGAGTCCTCCATCAATTCGCACCCTAATCTCAACTAAACTACAGCCAACTAACCACTTAACTCAACCCACACAGCCGACGGTCGCGTCGTCACCGTCCTCAGCCACAGCAAGGAGCACACCACCGTCGTCGACGGCTTCCAGGAGCCCGGCTCCTTCGAGCAGAACATCGCCTACGAAGCCAGCCTGCCCCAAATCGAAGCGCTCCTCAATCGCTCGCAGAGCTGCTGGCAACGCCTCAGCTACCAGTGCCGCCACTCGCGTCTCTTCAACACGCCCGTCGACGATCACTCCCAGTTCCGCCCATTCTCGTGGTGGGTCTCCCGACACAACCAGGCCATGGACTACTGGGCCGGCGGCCTGCCGGGCTCCCGCAAGTGCGAGTGCGGCATCCAGGGCAGCTGCTCCGATCAGACCAAGTGGTGCAACTGCGACAACAGCGAGTTCAACGACTGGCAGGAGGACAGCGGCGACATTCGCGAGAAGGAGTTCCTGCCGGTGAAGGCGGTGCGCTTCGGCGACACCGGGACGCCGCTGGACGAGAAGCACGGCCGCTACACGCTGGGCGCCCTGATGTGCGAGGGCGACGATCTGTTCAACAATGTGGTGACGTTCCGCGTCGCGGATGCGACGTTGAATCTGCCGCCGTTCGATATGGGCCATTCGGGCGACATCTATCTGGAGTTCCGGACGACCATCGAGAATGCAGTGCTGTTCCATGCCACGGGGCCGACGGATAGTGTGAAGCTGAGTTTGATTGGCGGCAAGAAGCTGCAGTTCCAGTATCAGGCCGGCAGTGGGCCGTTGGGCGTGAACGTGGAGACGAGCTATCATTTGAACGACAATCAGTGGCACACGGTGAGCGTGGAGCGGAACAGGAAGGAGGCGCGTCTGGTGGTCGATGGAGCGCTGAAGGCGGAGGTGCGGGAGCCGCCGGGTCCGGTGCGAGCGTTGTTTTTGAACTCGGATCTGGTGATTGGGGCGACGATTGACTATCGGGACGGATTTGTGGGATGCATTCGGGCGTTGTTGTTGAACGGGCAGCTGGTGGATTTGCGGTCGTACGCGGAGCGTGGGATGTATGGAATTTCGTCGGGCTGTGTGGGCAGGTGCGAGTCGTCGCCGTGTCTGAATAACGGGACGTGCACGGAGCGATATGATGGGTATAGTTGCGATTGCCGTTGGAGCGCGTTCAAGGGGCCGATTTGTGCGGATGGTGAGTGTTCTTTGGTCTATACAGACAGTGTGTACGACATGATAACCAAACCTCTTCCGTTCCCACAGAAATCGGTGTGAATCTGCGCGCCTCATCGATGGTCAAGTACGACTTCTTGGGCTCGTGGCGTTCGACGATTGCCGAGAGCATTCGCGTCGGTTTCACCACCACCAATCCGAAGGGTTTCCTGCTGGGCTTCTCGTCGAACATCTCCGGCGAGTATATGACGATGATGGTCTCGAACTCGGGCCACTTCCGGGTGATCTTCGACTTTGGCTTCGAGCGACAGGAGATCATCTTTCCGGGCAAGCACTTTGGCTTGGGCCAGTATCACGATGTGCGATTCTCGCGTAAGAATGGCGGTTCGACGGTGGTGTTGAAGGTAAGCCGTAGATCGGTGAATGTCGGCTTTCAATTCTAACGACACTTTTTCGGGCGACAGGTCGACAACTACGCTCCGAAGGAATACCATTTCGACATCAAGGACTCGGCCGATGCACAGTTCAACAACATCCAGTACATGTACATTGGCAAGAACGAATCGATGTCGGACGGTTTCATTGGCTGTGTGTCGCGCGTCGAGTTCGACGACATCTATCCGCTCAAGTTGCTGTTCCAGGAGAACGGACCGGGCAACGTCAAGTCGCTGGGAAGTGAGTATACGGTGTTTATGAAAGTCGTTGCGAATTAATTAATGTATTTGTTCGTTCCCAGCCCATCTGACCGAGGACTTCTGCGGAGTGGAGCCGGTGACGCATCCGCCCATCGAGCTGGAGACCCGTCCGCCACCATTGGTCGACGAGGAGAAGCTGCGCAAGGCCTACAATCACACGGACTCGGCGATTCTGGGAGGTATGTTCTCGGCGAAGGGTTTTCCATGTCCATTTGGCTAATCTCGAATATTCGCAGGTGTTCTGGCGCTGATTTTCTTGCTGCTGGTGATTGTGGCGATCGCGATCGGACGCTACTATTCGCGACACAAGGGCGAGTATATGACGCAGGAGGACAAGGGCGCCGATGCGTGCGACGATCCCGATGATGCGGTCGTCAATTCGGCCACCGGTCATCAGGTGACCAAGCGAAAGGAGTGGTTTATTTAGAGTAAGAGAGAGTGAAATGGAGCCAGGCTGCTGCACACCAGCACATTCAATCGTTATTTAAATTGTTAACAAAAAAAACAAGTGGAGCATGTTCTACGACTCGAGCTAGTTTGTAGTAGTAACCCATACTTATTTGATCATGATTTTCCGTCCAATTTTCGCCGATCTTACAATATTAGCCTTTTTGGTTTTAATTTAAATACAAGAATTATTATTTTTAAGCGAACACAACAAATGGCACAAGAACCCTAAACAGCTTGTATATAGAGCGCAGCCAACTCTGAAAGAGTTGGCAGATATTCGCAATGAGAATCTCTTCGCATGACAACGACGCAATTGTAGAGGCAGCAAATTACAATGTTTTAATAAAGACACCGCGTAGACACGTACACATACCAACACATTCCAGTAAAATTGTAAGCCAATCGCTCGATCGAAATGTGTTCAAACTTGTATTCATAAAACATTAATAAACGTTTATTGTTTATTTTATTGATTCTGGTTTTCGTTTCTCTAATATCCATGGGACTCCATTTACAAAACTCAACCATTCTACAACTACTGAAAGGAGTGCCTTAACTAAACACTCGACTCAGATTCACAATTAATGTATCACGTACTCGAACATAATGCAATACCTACACATCAAATACTTTCTATCAATCTTGTACAAAAATAATAAATGACATGCGGTTCATATGGTAACAAATTGGGTTGTTGGTTTAATGTTCAAACACGGCAGAAAATATGTACTTGGCACGATATTTATTCACTTTTATCAAATGTGCAAATGGTTAAACATGACACGATATTTTGGTACAAAGATTAAACTATTTCCTCTTAAGTCTATACATAAATAGCTTGAACATTTACCACCATATCAATAGTTGTCCAATATTTCGTTTACGCGTATTTTTAGACAATCGGTTATTTTGATATTTAACGTTACCAACCACAATGTGTGTGTGTGTGTGTGTGTGTGTGTTTGTTTGTGTGCTGTTCTGCATTATTGACATCGTTATTTATGTCCTCTTCCGTGCATCGGCGGCATTATTCATTATTGTCTCTATTCTAATGTGGTGTGTTAAAATGGTGTAAACATGATGTGGGTGAAAGTGGGTGAAAGGGGGTAAGTCGAACTGTTCGATGAATTGTATAATCGATGCTTTAGGGGGACATAGTAGAACGACTGACTAATTTAATATCTGTATTGCTATTATGGGGGTCTAAAATCGAGTTCGTATGTAACATTACCTGTATAAAATATACAGCACATAATACAAATCACGTGTGTGTGTATATCAATCTAACTCTAATTCGGTGATACAGTATAAAATTCATTAACGTGTGAGAACAATGCAATGTAAAATGTGTCGGGATAGAGTAAAAGTGTTGTACATTTAACGAGCTACAGACGCACTCTTTGGCTACAGAGCTTCCAGACAATGCATTTACGTTGGGTTTGTGATTCGATTTTCTTGGTATGTGTGTTGGTGTGTTTTTTGAATGTTAGGTTTGGGTGCGATTAACAATGTGGATATGAATTTAGTGCCCGGTTCTTGGGTTTATTGAGTCCATTGTACATTCTAGTCGATCATATTGGTATCCGCAGATTCGATAATACAGTGTCGATGTTTCTGTGTCAGTTTTGGTAATTGTGTGTCTGTTAGTACAATAATGTGATATGTTGTAAATACCGAATACCGAACGCTTACAATACTTTATCGCCGATGGCTTGCTGTTCATCTAGAACATATGCTGATCTTTACTTCCAATTAGTCTGTATCTGTATCTGTGATATTTTGAACGTATATAATCTACAACATCGAGCACACGGTGAAGAGAATGAACACGGCGCCCGACATGATCAGCAGATCGCGCCGAATGTGCTTGTCCCGGTAGAACGGACGCGCAGAGAAGCTCTCCGCTCGCGTTCGTCGCAGCACCCAGATCGGCAGGATCAGATGCATCAGATCGGGTATCATGAAGCCCAGATCGCGAACGATCTGAAAGTTGTTATCCCCAATAAGTGTCGATCTTAACGTCACATCTTTGCGTGCAATGTCTCCATTACCTGATGAGCGAATCCCTCGCCCTGGAACACATTCGACACGAACTGATCGAATCCACTGGCCAAAATGTGCAGCAGTGCAATGCCAACGATGGCGAAGGTTTTGCGCGGCGTGACCACATTGTCTGTGTTGGCCAGATGCAGGACCACCGCGGTCGAGGCCAGCTCAGTTATCTGTACAGTCGAATAATGCGTGTTATTCTCGCTTTCCAACCTTCCTCTCAATCTATAATCCGCCCGCACTTACCGTGAAAAACAGCTGATGATTCCACTGGCTGTAGAACTCATCATTATAGTAATTGATGTACGCCCACCAGCCGTAATAGTGCGAGAATATCGACAGTCCGAACAGCACGCACATCGTGTACCGCACCTTGTTCATCAGCACCAGAAACACCAGCTGCTTGCTGCACTCGTACATCGCAATAATCCCGACCACCACCAGCATCCAGATCTTCAGTGTGTTCTGCGTCGCATTGAAGTACATGTGCTTGTACGAGGCGATGCCCGACTCGTAGGTGCCCTTGAACACCGTGTCCCAGCACGAGCACGAGCAGAAGCGCCGATCGACGAAGCGCGCATAGTTCTGCCAGAAATACCACAGCACGGCGATGTGGGCGGGCGGGATCAGCGCCGGTCCCAGGCTGCCGCACAGGCCGGGCAACCAGCGCAGCGACTGCATGATGCTGGCGGCGCTCGTCGGAGGCAGGACAGGTCTGTGTGTGTGTGGTGGATGAACGTGAACAAGTGCATTTGTCTCGCTGCGTGCGCGCGCGCAAAGGGATATAAATAATGCAGCGCAGTGAGCATAAAGGGCAACATACAGACAGACACGCACGCACGCACTTTTCTCCAAATGCCCATCGCTCTTTTGGCAGGCGTTCAAGAATCGCGCACGCAAGCTGAACACTCTCATTGCCCGGTGTTTATTATTACCCGAACATGCCATCGCATGATGCACGTGTTGCTGAACGTACTACATGGTTAATTAAGACCTGGTAAAAGTGATTAAACACAATTTTTTATGAAAACATTTTTTATTCCTTTACATAGTCTTCTTGAAGGCCGATAGCCAAAGTCAAGCGATCCTGAAATATCACGATCACCTTATGAAAGTAATTCTCGCAAAGCTTTGCAAACTCCTCTTTTTTGCAATTTATGGAGACATCATTTCGAATTTGGACAATAATTATTGTCACTGAGGGCCAAATACGGATAAACGAGACCACAATTCATAGCTCAATTTATCGATTATAGCTCTTTTATCGTATTTTTTGTGAGTTTTTTTTTTTTTTTTTTAGATCTCGCATGCCCAAAAACGTATGCAAACTATGTCCGAATATTTTGTTCATATCATTATGCTATCCGTTTCCGAAATTATTTGGTGGACTTATTGCCGCAAGTTTTCCACAAAAAAAACAGTGCTACACCAAGAAACGAAATGTCCTCGTCTCACACTTTTATGATAAATAAAAAAGACGTAAACGTTTTGTTTTCATTCTTATGTACATGATGAGTTGGGTCTGCCGACAGTCGCCGTTTATGACAAAATTACTAGAATTTTGGACATACATATACGTTCACTGTCGGCGATAAGTCTTCACTATGTGAAAAAGTACGATAGCAAAACGTTGGGAATTCCAAGAGCTACAAGCACAATGAATAAAAATTCGTAAAAGGTCAAGAAATAGGTCGAAAATCCAGCTTACGAATTATTTTTCGTCATAAAAGAGTGACAAGTGACGTTGGTGGAAATGCGCTATAACAATAAAAGACACAAATATCATGAATATTTTACGTGCCTTATTTAAATATTGGCACTTCCGGATGTTATCGATTCGAGACTGGTGGCCGATTTTCTCGGGACATCATGAACCATGTAGCATGCACACACGATTGCAACTTTATTCGTCGCGTGACGGCCGTGTTCGAGTGATTAGAGACAACAGCAGCACTATTATTTATTATTACCTCAACAGTGCAGGGCTACGGAATTTCGCGAACATGTGCGAAGTTATATCAACTAATGCTAGTTTTGGTTTCGGTTTTATTACGGTGATGTCAGAGTGAGTAGTGTCTGGAGAGGACTGCACATCGGCGGCTTCTAATGTCGGATGAAATCCAAGCAATATGACAACCGCTATCGAGCAAACGGGAAACGAGCTGTTTATTCGACTCATCGAGTTCGGTGACTGACACGGACTGCTCTAGCATATGCACGCACGCTCAAGACTATAAAATAATATTATATTGATCGGATTGGCGTGCGCGCGCGCGCTTGGATGAGCGCATGCGAGGCGGCCGCAAGCGCCGGAGGAAAATAAAGGGTGAATGGCATGTAATCAAACAGTTTCCATTGCATGACGTATGTAATTTGGTCGGTGGTAGAGCACGCGCACGGTTGTTAGCCGCCCACTTTCGACACACATCCCAGAGGCAAATGCGTGCGTGACGCTAGACTTACTGAGCGTGCGCGTATTGCCACCCCAATCACGAAACTTCAACATAGAAAAATGTCTACTGTTGACCTAGGCGGGCCAGCAACATATGCGAAACACTTGACAAACATGACACCGTAAGCTCCTCGAAGTTATGGCACTTTGCACCGAATTCGACGAGGAAACTGCACACACTCACACTCACACACTTGTACCGCGCACAGACAGGCTAATTTTACCAATTTTCCGGCTGACTGTAATCACCGTGCTGTCGTTTGGTCCACACTTCCACACACACCCCACACCACACACGACGATTTTCACCTGCTGCCGTCGCCGCCAGACGCTCGTTGACCAGCTTATATCTCGTGCGCGACGAAACGAAACACACAATACTCAGACTCGGCAGCGGCAGACTCTGCACGGCGGAGCGCGACTGGCGGAATCGATAAGAGAAGGGAGCGCATACGACGCGTTCGCACGGTGGTGGTTGGTTACTGTGTATGTGTGTGTGGGTGAGCTGCATGTGTGAAGCACATTAAGCTGGGTGGCAGTGTTGATGTCGGTTCCGATGATGCTCACATGTGTCGAGCAGTGTTTCACATGATCAATCAACTATGAATTCCTACCGAGACTGCTGCGAATGTTGCTAGAGATTTGAAGCGTATGTGAGTTTATAATTGCTAAGCACAATCGGTTGCACTGTCGACTGTTCGCGGATACCGGCACATCGTGTATGATGGGCGAGTGAACTCTCGAATATGCACAGCAAACAGCAACTCGCACTCTAGCCTGCGTCTCTGCGTGCATCCATGTTTTACTCTCTATCCAAACACGCACGCACGCACGCTTTTCGCAGAGCTAAAAAAGCGTCGGGAAATTGCGGAGCTTCTCTTATCAGTACCGAGATTTCCGGCGGCGGTGACTCGCGCTCTTGGGAAAACGGCTCTACACGCATTAGCTTTCAGAAAGCTCTACTACTACATATATTGCACACACATCGCATATATTCATGCTACATATATTATCTACTGCTACTAGAACGAGGTGAAGTTCAGGCCCTGCCGGATGGTCATGCAGTCCACCTCGTCGATCTTCAGGCTGTTCGTCTTGATGTTGATGTCCTCCTCCTGCGTCATCTGCGTGTGCAGCAGATAGCGCAGCGTCGCCTTCGCCTGGGCCAGCGACTGCGTCAGCGTGCCGACGGTCTGGCGCAGCGTCTGCAGCTCCTCCTTGAGCGCGTGCTGCGCCTCGTCCTCGCACAGCTCGATGCCCGGCCGCTGCGCCCGATTGCCGAGGCGCATCTGGCACAGCGCCACGTAGCCCTGCTTGTCGTTCAGCTCGTTCTCCAGGCGCCCGATGAGCAGCGTCATCTCGTTGACCTTCTGCGCGGTCTGATTGTGGATGCTCTCGAGCACGTTCTTGGCGTAGCGCACCTCGGAGATGCGCTTCTCGAGCGCCTCGTTGGTCCGGCCGACTTGGTTGGTGAGATCGTCGACGATCTGGGCGAGAATGATGTCGATGTAGCTGCGCAGCGGTTTGGCCGAGTTCAGCTCTTTGGCCGTGTTCTGGATGGCGATGCGCGTGAATTGGGTCCACTCCTCGTTGGTGGTGTTGCTGTGTGGGTGTGGGTGTATAGTGTTGGGAATATGCATTTTATTTATCATCCATCATCCACCAAAGCCAGCCAATGAAGTACACCATTTGAAATGTAACAGTTTTATCTATATTTTCAAACCTTTAGTTATACGAATCAGTTATAAGACCCTTTTGTATCCTGTCTGAAAGGTTCTTGATTGTATTACTCACAATGGGTCCAGCGGAATCTTTCCCTCGTAGATCTGCATCTGCTCCTGGTTCGGACGCAGCGTCAGATTCAGCTCATCGATGCTCCGCGATTTGCCCTTGTTGCTTAGATCGCGGTCGAGCAAATAGACCGTCGCCCTCAGCCGCCGGATCTGCTCGACCGTCTCCTTCAGCGCCTTGTCCAGCATCTCCTGGCAGCTGAAGATAACCCGAATCTCCTGCGTCAGCTCCTGCGACACCTCGTCGTGGAACAGGTCGACGCCGCGTCGACCGTCGCGCATGATGATGCACTTGTGGCAGATCGACACGCCCATCTCCTTGAGGAACTTGATGGCGTTCAGCAGTCGCTGTCTGTACACTTTGAGCGCTTCTTCCTCCTCGCATGCGGTTTTCTTCTGCTTCTTGGCCTCGTCGAGCATGAAATTGATGTCGGCCAGACGCTCGCTGATGCGATAGTCGGTCTCCAGTTTGCCCTGCTCGGTGGAGATGCGCGTCTCATCGATGACGCGGTCGCCTTCGCTGTACGTGTCGAAGGCGGATTGTGAATCACTTGCAATATATACGATTAAACCGAATCAAATAAATCCCATACGCAAGCACACGGTCTGCCAACTGCTGCTGGTCCTGGGACACACGATTCTTCTGGCGCGTGTCCAGAATGAAATCATCGATGGTGAACTTCACCGGCGACGGCGGCACGGCCGCCAGATTCTCGCTGGCCAGCCTGGTCGACAAAACGGCGCGATCCAGCGAGGTGGTCCAAACGTGGCCATTCATGGTTGCGGAGTGTTGTCTTTACGTAGGAAATATAATGGGGAAAATGGGCTGAACGCCGAATTTGTTGCTGAACTGCAAATTGATGAGCTGTTATTGACGTAACAAAATATGGGATGTGTCACTACCTCGCACCAAGGCGTGTTTATTTATAGTTTCCATGGCGTTGTTAGGAGGTAAGTAGAAAATAGTTGAATTCCAAACGCCCAGTTGTATATTCACGGTTGTTATATTTCACATAAGAGAGTAAAATGATGTACCATATACAGATGTGTAGACTGTGTGATTTTTTAAATTCCATATGTTAAAGCACTGTTCTAATAGTGGAAAGTGATACTAAACTTATAGCTATATAATATGCACGAAGACAATTAGAAAAGAATTATACCTTATTTGAAATTTAGGTCTGGAAAATATCGCCCTACTCTACGACTGTGTACATACACTCATTTATATTCGTACAATATGTAATTGATCAAGCGTCAAATGCAGAAAATAGAACATGGCTGGAATAAAAAAGAAAACCGAACAATTACATTGATTCTCTCTCTCTATCATACTAGTGAAAATGCATACGGACGATCGCGCATTGCGACCACCCCTCTATGGATGGACTTACGGTTGCGATTTGTTATACATTTTATTGGAAAATGTAAAACCTGTTTTATATATTCTGTTATATATGTGCTCGCTGTCTCCATTGTCCATCATTCTAGTTTACTCGAAAAATATATAATAATCACGGTCACACCAGTCACAAGTATTCAATACCACGATGTTGATGTTATAATAGGTTCGCGTCAGAATTACGAAAGCTAAAATGCGACCGTAAATGCAGGTGCACTTTCACACACACACACATTAGCTACACGAAATATTACAAAAGCGATTTGTGTGTATAAAATGAAATGCTCACACGCACTGCGCGTTTGCACCGGGGTTTAAGCGCAACAAAAAACAGTAGAGTGTAGTTTGTCTTGCCAAGCCGTCAGAGTTGCATTTCGTAACATTGAGAAAACTCGGTGAAGTGTTAGAATTATGTGTGGTTCTTGTGGGTATCGTTAGTACAACGAAACACCTCTTCACTTCAAGCTATTGCGCGTCTCCACATGGCCCAGAAATGCTGTGTCTGCCGTACTGCTGCCCAGCTCCGCCCTGCCCAGACTCACTGTCGACTGCAGGCGCTGTTGCTTCGGCACTCGCTGCGGCTGCGGCTCGCGCAACTGATCCTAGAAGTACATGTACTAATACTCATTTAATTGTCCCGCCAAGTTGAATGGATAAAACAAGTAGAAACGCTTACTTGAAAGGGAATGCCGGACGGATGAGTTGGCTGCAGAACGGCAGACGGAGCCGTCGTTTGCTGGCCAGTTTGCTGGCTTCCAACGGTGGCATCCTGCGCCTGCGTGTACGACTGGAACGTCGGACCATCGCGACGCGTCGCCACCTTCTCCTGTATCGAATTGATCGTCTTCGACAGCCACGGCTGCCAGCTGCCAGCACCGGCGCCAGCCGCCTGCTGCGCCTGCCGCGCCGTGCTCTGGATCTCCGCCAACGTGCTGTTCAGCTGATGGCTCAGCTCCTGGTTCTTGCACTCGGCCTGCACGTGCGCCAGCTTCGTTTGCGCCAGCTCCAGTTCCAGTTCGCGGACGCGCTGCAGCGCCCCGTTCAGCGGATCGAGCGGTCCCAGCGGAGCGTCCACCGACTCGCCGTCGGCGGAGGCGCCACCGCTCTGCCTGTTCGGCTGCAGCGGATCGGCGGCGGCGGACTTGCGGCGCAGCTGCACCGAGCACGCGGCGCATGCCTCAGTCGCCCGTTGCACGGCGGCCAGCTGCTCCGCGGAGGCGGCCAGCTGCTGCTCCTGCCGCTGGATGATCTGCTTGTAGTCGAGCAGAATGCTGGCCGCCTTGGCCGCCTCCACCTGGCTCTTGGCGGCCAGCTCGTCGTACTGGGCCTGCAGCACGATGCGATCGGCGCGGAGTTTCTGGCGCTCCTCGTGCCAGCGGGCGTCGCACACTTTCAGCGCCTGCGCCTGCTTCTCGGTGGCCTCGCGCTGCGCGACGAACTCGTCCTCGTACTGGCGCAGCCGCTTGCACTTGCGCTCGACGGCGAGCTTCATCATGCGGCGCGCCTTCGGGGCGCTGCGGCACTTCTTGGGCAGCGAGACGCGCACGTACTTGAGGACGCCCTCGAAGTCGAGGGCGCGCAACTCCGGCTCGCAGACGGCGAGCAGCGTGAGGGCGACCTGGAAGAGGATGGGCATGCCGTCGAGCAGGAACACGTCGAGCAGGTGGAAGACGAAGTGGAGGGGGAAGCGGGCGGTGAAGAGGGTGAGGAACCATTGGCTGGCGAACATGTGCGTTTCGATGCCGATGCGCTCAAAGTGCTCGAAGAGCTTGGGCAGTTGCTCCTTCATCAGGCGATTGAGCTGGTAGAGCCGCAGGTAGAGGTTCTCGAAGCCGTCCTTGTAGAGGTCACGCAGGCCGTAGTTGTACATGAGGGCGATGAGGACGCTGAAGGCTTCCTCTTCGGGCATCTGGATGTGGGGCGAGGGTGAGAGGTTGCAAAATTACTATTTAAAACTATAAATAAAAGTAAAACCACGAGTAGTCAAGAAAAACCCTGAATGTCGACGGCGTATTTTGAATGATTTCAATCGTGGCCTGTAAAGTATACACGTGTTCGGTTGATCCAAACTACCGTTTGGTGACTATCATCCGTGAAGTCTTGGTATCCACAACAATCATTCATCGAAAATCATCGCAAATGACATATGTCATAACATAATTCAAGGTCTCAGAAATGCGAATGAAGAATATTTGGTCACTCAAACGGCCCTGCTATCTCTAGATATAATAATGAATGGTATTTTTGCGAATTATGCTCTGCATACCAATACATATCACGAGAATTAATGAAAGCGCGTAAGATTCCTTATATAAAAATATATTACGCGCTGTTTATTCATGAATCAAGCAACTCAATAAAATTAATAGCGCGTAATGTTTCTTAACACCTAAAGCCCCAGCTTCATTTTCGCTCTTTACTCGCCACGGCCCACATATGTTTTCCGTTTTTCATTGTATATGACGTGCTAACTAAAATATCTCAACCCAACATAATGTCCACGTTACTTAATGCCTCACGATCAAAATGTCATCATCGAATTATTTGTATCATATATTCCGGCAATCTGATGCGTCCTTGAGTGCATTGTTCTTGACAACGGTGTTGTCAAGCGGGCCCTCCAAGTAGCTACGTTTGCCCACCATGTTGTCAAGCGGTCCGTTAC
>JANTBZ010047166.1:0-27833 GCA_024741255.1 Exechia fusca
TACGTAAACTCTCCCGCGATACGAAATCGCATATCCAACAGTCATTTTTGTGTTTGACGCAACAAACGATTGGGGTGTATGTCAGACACGTTCATTGTTTGAACGCGATTTCACTCTGCTGTCGTTTTGCTGCCGAATGGGTCGAGAGAGAATGCCAATAATGTGTTTGTATAGGTATGTGATTGTTTGGGCGTTGTCATTTCCCAGCTAATCTCGCAGGCATTCTCAACGTGCATAGCATGACTGACTTGCTGTGTATATGTCCTTGACGTCCTTCCGAGTATGTGCCCATGTGTGAGTTAACTTTGGTCGCTTCAATGAAGTGCCAAAACCGACACCAAACACACACACTAGCAGTATCTGCTTCTAGTATCAGCTTACTATGGTTGACAGCGCGCACACTTCTGATAAATGTCCAAAGGATACGCGAGAGTAGACGTGTAGAGTATAGTGTAGACGTACATCATAGGTGAGCCTCGTATGCAAATGTATTCATAACCGACGAAGACACCTGTTTTCGCTTCGCTAGGTGCCAGAGAGCGGCAGCAAACAAGCGGCAGAGTAACCTGCATCGTCGTATAATTCACGTGCACTGGCACAACAAATTGCATCAAATGTGCATGCTGGTGTCGCTGCTGTAACATGTGGGTGTTAGTTCACACTACCAGCCGGAAGTCGCTGCTCTGTGTAGATGTTTGCTGTTCTCGCGTTGGCACCCTTGCGCACGCATACATGCGATGTCATGTATATTTTAATGTCAATTAAACTAGAGTGTGGTGAGCTTCAGACACGTCATGTCGACGACGACGACGTCAAAATAGGTACTCAGGTGCGATTATGCCACTTTGAATATAAATGATTAAATATTGTAGCACGGTTTGCACTATACTTATGTGTGCGCAAAGTGCATCCTCAAATTGTACTGCAGATTCCGCATGAGCGCTTCATCAAATTTGTATTTTATTGAGAGATACAGTAATGCGTTCAATTCATTAGTATGATATTTCTGCTGACAAATTGAAATGTTCTCAAATCTCCTGCTGCAACGTTCCACGCAAAGTTTTATAATCTGGTCAAGTCATCTTGCCAAGTTCGTTTTTTATCGTTCGCGAATCTCATGGTACCGTTGTAACGTGAGTTGGAATTTGCAGCAGAGCATTGCTGCAGCAGTGAGCGCGCTCACTTTCGGCGATTACCGAATGTTGTCATTTGTTATATTGTCTAGAGCTCTAGCTCTGGAACTGTGGAGCGTTGAGAACTTTTCCGCTGGGCGACAAATGAACGCAGTGCGCACGCGCAGTGCTAAATCACCATAAAGGACGCGGGGAATACATAAATGAACATTGCAACAACGTGCCCGGGAGTTCAACGTCACCACTTGTGGTATTGGTGGTGGGGTTGGTGGTGGCGGGGTGGTTTGGGCGCCGGGTATGCCGGGTCGTCGTTTGACGGTGTTTAATGCCCTGTGTGCGCGCGACGATAAATTATTTATTCGCATGCTCATGTTTAAATGCAATCTGCGACAGCGCGTGTGAGCACCACAATTTTGATATATTCGTTGCGTCTGTGCCACGATACGACGGTAAAGTGCTCCTCGTATGCGTCTTATTACCGCGTCGGAATTGCATCAATTATGAAGTGCGCTCGCAGTTAATGGTCGTGAGAAACGTGTGGCGGCAACACGGCGGCACTCGCAGCCAGGTTTACTCGTCCTGTCACGCCGTGCCGCGAGGAGCCGCTTGATTAACGCCAATTACTCTAAGCCGTCGTCGGCGTCGTCGAGCAGACTGAGAGCATTTAATGTTTCTAATCGCCTGAATGTATGCATATGCAACGAACTTTGGTGCCCGGGCCGCCCGTATAATCACTAAAGTGTACCTCATGGTTCTTAAGTCCCGGGAAAATCAGTGTTGTGGTGCCAGCACTTTCAAATCTATAACATTTTCCTAAAGTGACGAATTTGAAATGTTCATGACATTTCATAAAGCAGTTTGAAAGTTATGCGGTTTATTGTAACACGCGGTTTATCATGCACGATCGAATGGAAAGGAGAAGAGGGAATTTCGTTTATTGATGTAACACTGTTTTCTGTTGAGAAAACAGTGCACTGAAGCCAAAACATGTTTTATTACTTATGGTCCAGGTCCTTTCCCAGCCGAAAACAAAAATCGCAATTGTTTTCCGAACCTCCGTACCTGTCATTTGGGCATCGAAGACGATGCGCGCAGTCGACGCCTATATGTGTCAGTTAATAACGAGAACATAAGTCTACCGAATAAGTTTGGAAACTAATGATTCATGATTCCCTTAAGATATGTAAGCAATGTTTGGGCATGTCGTGCATACGATTTTTGGAATGCGAGAGCATTTTTGCGAAGATGGTGCGGCAAAAACCCAAAAACGCTTAATCGACAAAATCGACAAAATGTTCATAATTTACAAATTGGCATATGAATTGTGGTCCCATATACGTTTTAATCCTAATTTGGCCCTCAGTGACAATTATTAATATCCAAATTCAATATGGTGTCCCCAGGGAATGAATGAGACAGTATAAATCGCGAGAAAAGAGCATTTCGTAAGGATTAGCGACAAATAGGTTCCGAAGGAGATCGGGATATTTCAGGATCTCTGGATTTAGGCTATGTGCCTTGAAGGGGAATTTGCAGATAATGAACACAAATTTCTAAAAGAAGATGGTGTTTTCATTATTTGTTCCCGGGACCTAACGAACCATGTACTAGAGCAGCGCTTTCACTTCAAAAGTTGGCCCCTGTGCCAATAGCTCGCATTTATCGAGCGTGTTTACGGGATTAGTGCGTGTGCATTTCGAAGTGTTCGGTCTTCTCGTTTGCGCACTGTGCAGTTCGGACTCACAACAAAGAAACCCCCCCAGACGGAGACGCAGGGCATGTGCTTTGCGGATGTGCTTTGCACTTAAACGGCGGATGCGGTCGGCTTTGCCGGCCACTTCGCCAGAGTAGACGGCGGATCACTGCCGCACGAATGCGCGTAATTTCACGCATTAGACGGAACCGCTGCCATGGCACGCATGCCGCACTCTGTGATTTATGCACACGCACTCACTCATCTGGCATGATGCACGACAGCCGGGACTGCTGTTTCCGACGCGCCGTTTTTGAGATGCCGCCAAAATGTCTTGTGGCGCGTTGACTCACTCACCCACTCGCATTTGCTAGCGCAAACACATGCTTGCCATTGTGCACAGCACACACACATTATGCAAGCACCCGCAAAGCGCCATCGCAAATAATTAATTTGTCGAAAAACCATGCGGCAAACGTTTCAATGTCAGAGCGCGAAACGGCGACGTGTGTTTTGGGTTGTGCGTTCGTTTGGTCTTTGTTTGTATTGGCGTGCGTATTCGTTTGTTATAGCACAGTGAACAGTTTAAAAACAACATTCTCGCAAATTGATGCGAATTTAACGAGATACATTAGGCGTGCAAGACGCGCTTCCGTTCGACCATGTCGCACACTATTCATGCGCGCGATTCCCGCGTCCGACATTGAAGAGCAGTTTTGAACATCAAAACACACACATGTCTGAACATACTACAACCATTTCTAATGCAATGTTTTTCTTTTGAATTTGCAGGTAAATACGCATTCTCGTGCTGGTCATAAAGTGAATCTATATTGCGTCATGGGAGCCGTTACGTAAGTACCGAAATACATAATCGAAGGCAGCGGCAGCGGCAATCTCCTTTGTACCGGAGCGCAGAGCAGATTGCGCACAATGGCGAGCGAGGCGTTTGTGCGCTAGTGTTTGCATGCGTTTCCGATATCAAAATACCGAGACGATTATACACGTGCGCGTAGCGTCTCTTTTTGGAGCATAGTATCGACGATCGACGTCGGTCGTCCACACTGTGGACTCCGCCACCTCCCCACTCCTCTCGCAAGCATTCCAGCAGGACTTGAAGTGGCCCCGGAAGTGTGGCAGCACTCAACAATGTTGAATTTACATTTGGAGCGTCGCCATCGACCGTTTCAGACACACACACACACTTCAACAATGTGTGTCCAACAATGTCGGCGTGTATTATTCCAGGCATTCGCATTTGTACACATTTATGTAGCCCATTCAGTGAAATTACACTTGAGCATTCTGGAGTGCGAATACGCATATATACATACACATGTGTATGTGTTTTCCGCATCCCATGCACGCACGACTCCGTATCACAAAGCAATAGCATGGAATTAAATTGTAACGAGTCCGAGCACCGTGCGTTTTTTGCACAACGATATTCAGTCTTCGATGGTGTCTGTGCGTGTTCCGTCGTCGGTGGTTCCATAGAGTGAAGTATGATCTATAGTCGTAATCAGTCGAAATTGTTGCGCGTGATACGTGTGTGTGTGTGCTTGTTCGTGTGGGCGAAGACCAGGCAGACGAACAAGTTCAAGAGTTCCTACATAATGTACGTATAATCAGAAACACGGTCTGTGCGCACTCAACCAAACACACGCACACACACACATCGACCAAAGTAATCACGTCCCTTTGGCATGTCGGCGCGGGCGCTTTCCTCTGCCGTTTTCTCCACGCCTACGCGCGCGCGCACGCCAACTGCGTCACGTAGCCTTCGCACGTCGTAGCCTTGTCCGTACCACCGTACCACCGATTCCAGGGTCGACGGCTCTTGCTCGACTTCGCAGTTGGCTTGCCTGCCTGCAACCGGCGAAGAACGAAGAACACGCATGCATAAAATATTCACGGGCTAATATGCTGCGGAGGTGTAGACAACAGCACGCATCGGGATGTTTGAATTGTACAAGTTATACAACATTATAACTGAGATTCACTCACCATATATGTATTTGAAGAAAAAAAACGCGAACAAATTGCCGAAGTCTCGAAAAACATGATTTTTCAGCGACATTTCCATGCGTATTTTCCGTGCGCACCCAGCCGAAATTGTCAATAGAACGATTCCTTCGCTCGGCTATGGGCTCTGATCTTCAACGATGTAATTAACAGACCTGGAACCTTCTGATAAACATCGATAAGCACTAACTTCCAGGTCGACAGCCCGAAACATTCGAAGGAGTCGAAATAAGGTTGTTGGATGGTTTTTACAGCAGCCGAGGAGATGAAGATGAGAGAAATGTGTAGCTAACGATGGACTCAAATTTTGATATGATATCTGTGATCACGCTTTGAATTTCATGACAAATCTCACTTCTGAGGTTGTATAACTGGTAACTGGTATAGTAATGCGTGGTGGGTGTGTTTGTTTGTAATCGTGGCATATCCGAGCAAACATTCTTCGCGCACGCTTCCACTTCCATCCAACACGCGCAGTCCCAGCTCAAACACACGCACATTTAATTAATAATAATCTTGACTGACGCCACACAGTGTCACAGCAAAGTCCCTGGCACCGGTGTGTAAGTGCGTTACTTTGTGCGTGTGCGTGTGTGTGTGTTTAGTATGCGGACGAAGTCAGATCCACAGGTCGTTAAGTGGGGTGTGGTGCTTGTGGTATCCCTACCATTCCAAACAGGTTGGGCAGTCGGGCTACCACTGCTTACGTCATTGACTTGATCATCAAATCCAATACCGATTGTTTCGCTTCGTTTTCATCCGGTCAAGTGTGTGTTTGTCTTCTTGTATTTGTTCAGGTGGATCAATTGTTTTATCTCACACCTGATTCCCCAGGCTCAATAGTAAAATAATATTTTTGTGATCTATTAAGTAACCATAATCCCATTTCCCAACGCGTATTCGCGGAATCGTTGGAGTGTGAATGTATCAACTGTAAACCAAACACAATTTGATGTCTGCCAGCACCAACATTATTCAGACCAAATGATAACATTGCAACTGGCAACGATGTTTATTCAAACTTGCAATGTTAATGCAATTTATTATCCCAATGCATCATATCGCAGATATTGACCATGGCCTAATCCAGAACATTGGCAATGTGTATTTTTGGGTTTAGAAGTAGAAGACTTTCGCGTGATTTCACGCCATCGATTGCAGACGATTCAGTTGAATGTTTGCTATTCGCTCGTATTTTCAGCCGTTAATTTGACAACTGTTTATGTTTAAAATGGCGCTACGCGAAATGTCTGAGCAATTGTGTTATTTGGCTCAATTGATGCATCGAAATTTATTGCGTTTTTTTATAGCTCTGCAGTGCACAAGTTTTTCTCACCAAAGTGCAAAGCAATATTCGAACATCTGGAAATCGTCATAAATTGCCATAAACACTTTCGATTTGTTTCTAGCGCACTCGTTCAATAATATTGGTTCTCTGCCACATCCTCATAGAAGTCGGACAAGGTCGTCAATAGTGAGCACCTCGCTGCAGAATTTATCCAATATTAGTTCACCAGAACATGGTTGAACATTTGTTAAACTCTTGAATTCACCCATAAAATGCAGTCATGACCGCGCAGAGTATCATCTGTGCTTATGTTCATGGTTTTGTGATATCACATGCAAATACAAACATTTTGTGTATATGTGTACTCTCTAAAGAACAAAGTATGCAAATGTAACGCACAGCACATGGTTCAATGCAATAATATGCAATAAAATTTGCATCAAATCGCGTGCTACTCGTACACTGTCCACTTTGTTTTATGCAGTCAAATGCTTTGTGCGTACACCCAAAAGACAATAATTCGCACACATATTGCTGTCAGTGTTTTCCGAGGAACCGTCGTAAACATTGATATTGCGTTATACTTTGTCCGAGTTCATCTCTGGCACAGCCACAATGTACGTATTTTATTGTATCCCCTACTCACAAACACACAGACTGTGTACTGCTAGTTAATTTTCCATACGGTAGCCCGGTTGCTGTCCAGAAATGAAAAATTAAAAACTGCAATTACTTGGTTATAAATTATGTACAGCAGTCGCGCGCGCGCGTATACATCTCTATGCATTTGCGAATGTGTTACATAACTGAACGCGGAGCATTAGCGTCACCGGAATGTGTTTGCGGTCGTACTTTCGGTTGAGCCGTCACGGCACATTGCAACCGCGCACCGTGTGTGTTGTCAGCACATAAATCAAGCTGCCCGAAAAAATCCACACGCTCCATAATACACATTTTACGCATGGCACGTGGCTCGAATTCCACATCGCGATGCGCCACCGCCACTGCTACCCCCATTGGCGCGTTCTCGGAGACACATGCACACACACTATACGGACACTACGTTACTCGGTTCTCGGTTTAATCGTTTATATACTACATGCGACGACATGCGACCTGTTCGATCAGGCTGTGGCAGCCGCGGCTGGCAGCAGCAGCTTCGTCGCAGCATTGTCTGTGACTTGCTGCCGGGCGGTGCGATTCGTGCGTGTGTGTGCGTGTATGAGAGTCGCTGGCACGTGTGCGAATCGATTGCACACATTCGTTTATAAACTTAAGCTCGTTATACATAGAAACCGGGCAAATTGTATACATAATTCTATTACTATACTACAACAAACATCATGCCGAAGCACACGCACGCACGCACATCATCTACAGCGAGAGTGTTCGTCGCATGTTCGGTCACCAATCCATTCGCCATTCGCGTTGACTTGCAGACTCGCGTCCAAGTTCAACGCCGTGCAGAGGCAGAGGAATGCTTTCTCTCGCTGCTCTCCATCTGCCATCTGAAGTATGCGTTCTCTGGCTTGTGTAGTTCACCCATCTGCCATGCCATAGCCATACCGTGACCAAGTGCTCGCTGTCGATGGCTCTTGAGCGTCCGTCGTCGTCTCTCTGCATGTTGGCGCTCTGCTGTGCTCTTATGTATAGATTTATCCTTGAATACCAGTGAACGCGCACGCCGCACACCCACCACCGCATGTTCGCTCGTGGCGCGCGACCCCATCGCGCTTCTTCGTTTACATTAGCGCACACACTCAGCGACACGAGTATATAACCGAAATTCGGGAAAAGCGCAGAGAGAGCGGGCAAGCGCGCGCGCACAAACGGCTTTTCCGACAAAGCACAACGCGAACGCGAGCCAACTCTTGTGCGCGTGCCAGCGCTCACGACTCAACATACACCCAACGAGCGCGAACGCGAGCGCGCGCGCAGCAACAGAGCGGCCGAAACCGCCGTCCATGCGATCGTCGCTGGCGACGCTCGCTTTCAGTTGTTTTCCTGCTTTCGTTCCGTTTTGTGGCACACTCGTCTCGTTCGTCGTGGCGTCGCGGCGGTTGCGCGCCCCCGTTGTCCCGTGGTGTCGCATTGATTGTGTTACTCTCCGCACACCCGCACCCGCCCGTCCGCTCCGCTCCCCCCGATTCAATCCGCAACGAAAACCGAAACCAATGAGTTTTCCCTGACAGCGCGCGCGCTCGTGTGTACAGACCCAACCCCGAATTCTAGTCACAACCCGCCACCACTCCGCACAACCACAGACAACTCATCCACCACCATCCTATGTTGGCCGCCCCCCATTCACCGCCGTTAGTGCGCGATGTGAACAAATTTGTTTCGAGTCTCGAGTGTCGCAGAAGTGTTTAGCCCCGAACCCATTCGAATCATTAGTGCTTTGGTTTTGGCTTTGTAGTGTGCGTGCTGCGTTTTGTTTTACGTGAGTGCGCGACCGAAATTGGCGGCAGTGAAATACATTGCGGAGTGAACGCGGAGAATAGTCGTAGGGCAGTGCGCGCGTGATAGTATTTTGGAATCTCGGACTCGGCCGACATTGACCTCATAGACCTCAGTTTCATGTGTGTTTCCATCAATCGTCAACGCATAATGTTGGATAGAATAGAATCGCATCCGGATAAATAATAAAACAGATCAAATGACATCTTCCAGCGGAATCAAGGAATTTTAGAATGTAATCGTACAGATCAAAAGAAGTGGACATCTATATTTATTATACACCGTATTTTTGCGATGTAACAGCGTTACGCGTACACTATATTGAACTGTTATTCTGTTGAACACAAGTGCAAAGACAGTAACTAAATAAATACAAAAACCTCAGCTAAATAAACGTGTCTATGTGTATCGCGTTGAATATATGGCATCAAACCACTTGTTACCGTAGTGTTAGTATGTGTATTTGAAGAATACAGCTTTAAAAATAATCCATGACATAATAGGGATTTGCAAGTGAACTAGTAGCAGTTTAGCGTCCTTCCCATATAAATATCCCAATAAACCAATATATACACACAATATAAAAACTGTTAATGCTTGATAAGAATATAAAAACATAAAATATAAACCACCTAATTCAACAACAATAATATCCAAAAATTGCAACCTAAAATATCAACATATTGCAGCTTTAATCAAAACTACGGTATATCTGAAAATTGTATACGCCTAATATATTAAAACCAAGTGATTTCAAGTGTTTGTCGACTATAAGTACACCCACAGTGAATTGGAGTTTAGATTGTTTGCCAAAAGTAAGTAATAATGCCATCAGTTTAACAGTTGTCAAAACACAGGCTTCAATGCGCGGATAAACGGTTTCGTGACTATTTGCGTTTTTGCCCACAAAACACACCATAGAAAAACCCGTCAAGAATACACTTATACTTTTCAAATAGATTAATGCACCATCCCCTTGGCAATCACTGCCAACTTACTTGTCACATTTCAGTTAGACAACGTGAGAGCTTCGGAAATATAAACAAGCGACTCACATCCACATCCACACACACACACCCGATTTGATATATTGTGGTCTTTGTGATTCGCGCTGAGTCGTCAGCCGACGGAAGCAGAATTTCGGTTTGTGCCATGTCGACATTACCTGAACGAATGGTTGATGGTCTCTCACGTGAAAGGGATAAATGCGCGAATCTGAGTCCACACGTCGTTGTCGCCCGGCTATTGCGCGGCGGGTTCACGGCCGAGGATTTATCTGTGTATTGACAGTGCGTGTTGTCGAGGCATTTGACCTTGAACGCCGTGTCGCCGACGCTCTGCAACCGTTTACGAGTTTAGCCCACACATCCGAGCCAGTAATGCTAACACGCTATTATTCTCCACTCACACACACACTCACACTGTTGCGTGCCACCCGCTTGCTGTGTTCTAACTCCCGTAAAAGCGGATCACAACGTAGGTGTGTGTTTGAGAGTGTGTGCTGTTGGGGCGTATGCCCCACGCTTATGTACCCCACGTAATATACATACGTGTTCCATGAATTGTGTGTGCTGCGAGAGGCATAGAGTCGTTTTATGATTGATGTTCTTTTGGCTGGCAATTTAATCCTTTTCCACGAACGCACGCAATGAATGAGCCTTTGGGCGGCCTTTGCCGGTAGCACGTTTCCATTACGGAAATTACAGTTCACATGAGCACACACTATCATATCGCAATTTTTCATTTCTCTGATGGCAAAATCGCGTACCTCCCCGCACACCGCCAATACACGAATTCCACAGAATTTAGCGGAATTATAACCAGATACGGATATGCAGTGGGCGATTTTTTTAGAAGCGCCCACTCACCCATATCAACTTGTTCAATGAAGCCATATTGATATCGTTCTGTATGATTTTTTTTATCGCGCCTGAGGTTTTGCTTAATTTTTTTTCATACGGAATTCAGGTGCAAATAAACAATTGTGGGTAAATGTAAATATTCAGTTTCCGCTCGCTCTACGACCGTGGCCCGTAATATCGAATGGAAATGCTCGCAATAAAAATGCAAATACCAATTAAATTCATTCCGCATGCACACACAGTGCAGACATAAACACTTGACACATTCTTTTTCTTCTTTTTCTTGTTCCGAACCTCCGCAGTGCATACACATACACCACATAAAACCAGTGCATAAATTCCGCAGATAAACTGCGACGAAGAAGAAAGAACGTTGATGCGCTCATCAAATTGATGGTTCGCAAGTTGAGTGACACCAAGACGACGAGGAGGGTTCCACATGTGTGTGGGTGTGTGTGTCGCTCAAGAGTTTCGTATCGCAAATGGGTTATTTACCATGCTGGCTGTGTGTGCAGGCAGGCAGGCTGCATGTTGCCGCAATATTTCTTCCCAGCATCGCTGACCCAAATGTGCGCGTTAGTGCGCGGGCGAGGCGGGACAGGAACTTGGTCGTCGTCGTCGACGTCGTCCATGTCAACACCGAATAGTACGCTTGCGCACTACGTATCAGACACGAACATTTTCAGTTTGAGCGCGACAGACTGATGTTCGTTTAATTTACACGAATTCTTTTGTGTGTCACCAGCACATGCGTGCTGGATGGCCGCCACGCCAAGCGGGGGTGGTGTGGCGAAGGCTTGGCGCACAAACAGAGAGTGGGTGTGTGTGTGTGCATAGAACAGATGAACACAGAGCGCACAAGTGCGTGTACTTACTCACTCAGCGCGCACATGTTCTGCGTTCGCTGGAGTCTGGAGAGATTGATAAATGTTGCGAAATTGCGATGTGCACTTTTGAAGCGTACATGAACAAAACGCCCCAGACACACACACACGCTTTATGGAACAGCAGTGAAATTGTTGGACGAGATTGTTTGAATGTGCGTGTACACTCTGAGCCGGTCTGAGAGTGTGTGTGTGAGTGTAATGGAATTTAAAACGCATTAGTCACGATTCAGTTTGTTCAGCGGAACGCACTGAACCAGCGCACAAGCGCGCACAGGAGATTTAGTGGCACTAAACTTCCTGTGCCCGTGTGTGCGTGTGCTTTGTTTGTGTTCGCATGGAAATGTCGTGCACATTTGGCTGAACGCTTTATGACACACATTCATTAAATATTCGCAGATCGGTACACAACACTCGCTCACTCGCTCACATCCGAACAGTCGATGGAAAAACAGCCATTGGCCATATAAATCATACACTACACGCCAACGCCACAATACACACAACAATTTGATTACCGTGCAAGTGAACAATTGTACAACAGTCAACAAAAAATCCCAAACCGGATTCAAAAAGAGTGGCTGTTGCAACTACCTGCTCAACAACCTGCACAACTTCATCAACGTCGGTGATCCTCAGTGTCGACCGGTGTCCAGCGAACGGCCGAACAACGGCGCAGCCACGGCAGCAGCAGCAGCAGTGCTGGCCACCGAACGCCACAGCCATGAGCGGCGTGGGTTTTGTGGCCAACATCAAGACGCTGACGCCCAGCATTCGGCGGCGGCGGCGCTGCGAGAAGCACCACCTCGAACTGTACCGCGACCAGCAGTCGGTGGCGCCATGCTGGGACGCGGTGCCGGCGCCGCCGATCACGCCGCCCGCCGCCTTTCTGGCGGCGCCCGGTTTCAAGCGGCTGTCGGCCCCGACTAGGAGCAGCATGAAAGGTATATTCGCATCGACGCGACGTGACGACACGTGACACGTGCGACTTCGGACAATTGAATGATTGCGTCGACGAGAAACTTTTTCCCATAGAATACAATCCTCTTATTGGCGGGAGCACGCGAGTTTGCGTGTTTGAATTTAAGCGAACTGTCGCATTGTTCTAGGGCTCGTGAATCGTGTGTTCGATTGGCACGCCAAATTAGAGCGTCTTTTTCAGGCCAATTTGATTTGTCGTCGGATTCAAGAACACGCGCCGGATGTGCGAGACACGTAGCAATCGGAAATTTAAAAATTCATCAGTTCCGACGATGGAGTGTTCGGATCGCGCAGTCTGTGCTCAGCTGCTGGTGGAGCGCACACAATTCGAATTATGCAAATTGCTTCACGCACATCGCCGTCGCCGTAGAGATCAATACCGAAAAATATGACCCGAAACTGTCTCGGCGTGTTCGTCCTAAATTGCGCATGCAGAGCGGCACGCTCGTGTTGACGTTGTTTGACAAAGCGATTTGTCCGCATCGAGTTGGAAGTGCTGGGGTACATTGGTATTCAATCGAGAATTCATATTCCATGGACTAGAGACTAGACTGACGCACACGTGCGGCATATCCGGTGTGATAATCGAGTTTACCGTTTTACAATTCGCATACTTTCTTTTTGTCTCCGTGACAATGGCAGCTTTGGGTTGTTCTGATGTCAGTGCGTGCGGAATTTCCAAGGGGTGGATGGTTCTACCACTCTGTGTCATAATAGTAGATACACCTTTGCTCAACGGGCCCTAAGAAGACAGATTTTTCTATATATGAAAACAATCGATCTACAAATAACATTCAATCGAGTATACCCATATTGCTCCAATTCACTCCAGTGAAAATTGATTATTTTCTAAATGTATGAGATATTATGACAAAAACTGTGAACGAAGTACACTCGTCACCGTCATCTGAATTGATTCGACAGTCGCTGGTTCGTTTTGTTCTCACTTGCGGACCAATCACTTTATATCCAACATTCTCGACACAGCTGCACGTTAATGATGATGTAGGAGCGGTGTTCCATTCCGTTTTTCCGTTGTATTGATCGGATGATTGATTTCATGATTGTTGTTCAATACTGAGACGAAATTGAAAAATCGTTTAAGCAATTGCTTCTGAATTTCTTCGGACATATTAACAACAGAAAAAAAGAAATTTATCGTCACGCAAAATTAAACATATTCATTTGGCCGTGTTGTTGATTGCTTTCGTGCACCATGCTTTGATTGATGGCTGCGAAGAATGTCGTTGCAAATGAACATTCTGCAGCTCAGTTATAGCGAGGGCCGTAGTAAGCTTAATCCACAGCAATATTTATGAGTCCTATGGGCTGTTATTAGTAAACAAGTGTTCAATACAATTAGTATATTCAGTCCCATAATAGTTCTCATTGACATTTTTTCTGTGGCTACGGCTACAATATGTGTTGCTTCCGTTCGACCATCTTACAGCGACAACATTATATTAAACGAAAACACTCGGCTCACGCCTTCCGTTCCAACAAGTAGCATTTCATTAGGTTTGTATTTATTTTCATTTTCCTCTCGTGTTTGCGCTCCTTTGCCTCGTGGCGGTTTGTATCCCAACATCTGTCACGGTCTGCGTAGAAAGCGAGCGGCATGCGCGATAAAAAAAGAAAAACCCCAAAAGGAACCGTTTGCTGCGCACCATGCGTCGTCGAGTTAAACAAGCTCATCCATCCGCATCGAAGTGCTGTTGTGACGTCAAGAGAAAAATCTTAAACTTGGCGTTTTTGCACGGCCGTACCGGGCCCGACCACCTCTTCCATTTGCTTCCCAAAATACTCGTATCGCGTTCATTTGTCGCGAGTCTGCTAAAGGTGGGTCTGGGGAGCAGAGAATTGCGTGCGTGCAGGATGGAGTGAAGGAACGGGGGGCGGTGTACGTGATACAACGCAAATATAATACCATATCGTCACGTTTGCCATGTGCCGCTTAAACGCACGGGTTTCAATGGAATGCTCAAACATTTGGTATGTTAAAGCCCTAGTCTGGGTTTTAATCTAGTTTTTTCTCTCTTTCGGATGGATGCGTCGAGCACATTTATCAAATTGGTTGTGTTATATGTACACACGCCGTTCGAATTAAATCTGCCATCCGAGTTAATGATCTATAAGCTGCTTAGATTAACAATTTACGAGTAACCGCGAGAGCGTCACTTGAACCGCAGTGTTTATGGTTCGGTTGGATCTGATATATCATGAAATATAAGTATTTGTCCCGTTATCTGAATATGCCATACAGTAACACTTGAAATTACACTGGAAATAACCATCGTGAAGTACCTATCCGAGAAATGTGCCATATGAAGCAGCACCCCTTTCTCCCGTTATATCTCGATGTCAGTTTTTCTTTCCCATCTCGACCAGAATCTTGTTGTTCATGGCACCTTTTCCAACGTCGTCGTCGTATAACCTCTGTGCACCCACACACGTAGTACACATACACATTTGTGTACGTGTAGGTGCTAGGTAACGTGCGGAAATGGCAAATGGGATACGCAATATGCTGGCCTGTAGCAGAGCACGTATAGCACTCACACAAGCGTTCGCATAAATTTTGCCCATGTCAGGCTAAAGTTGGCAGAAAGATGGTTTACATTCAGACTAGACATTCTGCGGTTATGTTAGAGTTTGTAGCTACGGTTTCGAAAGCAGAGACTGATGTCGCAGGATGGTTTTGGAATGAAAATTTACTTCGATGATGCGTCTGGTTTGTGCCTTTTCTCTTACTTTCCGCACGGATGACCGGAAATCATAATATCATATCTAATTGTAAATACTCCAACATTGCCAAACGCTTGGAATAACCCAACGTTTACACCATTCGTTCGATTTACGCAATCACATGCATGCAAACACTTGCATTCGCATATCCCGCATATGCCCCATCGAACTTCCGTTCGTCTGCCAGACAGCATGTTGTGTAAACGGCCACGGCCACTCCACACACAAGCCTCCCTTCGAGACCGCACTACACCACCGCACATCGCCTGCATTTTGTGGCGTCTCTAATGACCTAACCCAAATACGTAATATACCGTCTTCATGTGCTCGCACGCCGCACAGAAGACCCTGCAATCCCTACACTCCATGTGTGTGTGAGTGTATGTGATATCCTTCCTCCGACCACGACCACAAGCTTGTCGCTCTGTGTGTGTGCCTGCATGTGTGTGCATGTGCACGTACGCGCGCTCAAGACGTGTGCAAGCTGCGGAGCACGCGCGTGTCGCTTCGATGCCAAATGTGCGGGGTGGTGGTGCTGCAGGGCACCACGGCCACGGCGGCTTTCAATCCCAGCTCGCGCCGCCGCATACCGCTAGCCTTCGGCTTTGTTTGCTGAGAAACTGAGCATGTTCGCCGCCGCCGCCGCCGCCGCGCACATCGAAATTGCAGCTTCTTTTGTGTGTGCAACCGCTGTTTGTGTGGTGCGGCAGCAGCAGCCGTGTCGCTGCCAGCTGCGAATGCGCGAATGCGCCGAGCAAGCAGAAGCGACGCATCGATGACGATGCCACCGACGACAAACGATCGACGAATCGTCGTACCGATTCCTCGTATAATTGTGTGGTGGTGCGCTGCGCACCAAATGGGTCACGTTCAACGCTTCAATTATATTGCACAGCGAGCTGGCTGGCTGGTTGGAACGACTTGGTCGCCCGCCGCAATTGGCCTCCAATCGTGACGGCGACGGCGCACAAAGACGACCGCACCAATACCAAAATCCCGCGGGCGAACGCGCACGCTTTGGCAAGTGCAATCAATTGTGCCAGCCAGCCATCGGCGCGGTGCACATTTCATCCGGACCACACGCACACACCTTACACCGTCTCCTTCCATTCTTTCGCCTGGATGGCGGATTGCGCTCGAACACCAAGTTGCTGAATAATTGTGTAATTAGCAATTAATTGAGTTTCTTCGCGTTGGCAATTGCACCCTTGCGATATTGTGTGCAAGTCATCCGGCTTTGGATGTTCGGATGCACACAGACTAGCAGTGACTGCCACTAATCCAATTGTTAAGCACGAGGGGTATGTACACGTGGTCCTGATTCGGTTCGAACGGCTTACGCCGAGGTTTGCGTACGTGCTCGACCCTGACCTCGGTTGCCATGGACGTGCGTGTGCGAACGGGATGGAGCTCGAGCTCGACACTGACCATGAACCATGACTGAGCTGCCTGCAGGGAACAAGGTGAATGCGTTGTGGGCGAACGCAGCGTTTGTTGTCCGCAGAGTTCATGCACATGGCCTTTACCATGCAACGAATATTTATTTAAAACCCACTCTACACACTCGAGCCGTTTAAATAATATCATTCGTTTATGGTAATCGCAAATTATGATAATTAAATATACGGTATCATGCGCACGCACGCATGCACACCAACCACCGAGTCGAATACGTTTTCCGGTTTATTGCGCGCGCACGCGCACAAACTCGACGCGTGATTATGTAATTGCTCTACGCCGAGAGTGGCGGCAGATGTCGACGCTTCACTGTGCGCGGTCGTATTTGCATAACAGACTCTCTGCATCGGCCGTGCGCGATTTTTGTCCGCTGTTCATTCACTGTGCGAGTGCATGTAAGCGGTTTGCTATATCGCGCCTACGAACACGCGGTTGAACGTGGCGAGTACGTGAATTATTCGCGCCCCGCGTAACAGCCGAAAATTGCATCTGTTTGCTGGCGTGCTGGCGTGTATGTCAAACAATACTAAAAACCAGATCTGTTCTACATAACTGGCGGCCATCACTGATTTGTGTGTGTGCAGCGATGCGTGTAACAGGCACTCCGAAAAGTCCGTGCCGTTTGGTAGTAAGACATTTGTTAGATTAAATTATTTGTGAATATTAAACACAGTTCTATTGAAGGACGATACTATATATTTTCTTCCAACTTCTCGATGTCCTTCGTATAGAATGATTCCTTTTTTGCCTCTTAATATGCTTTTTCTGCAATATCTCTCTCATCGGTACCAAATCTCTATCCAGCGATAATAATTCTGAGGTCTGAAAACAGACGTGTGAAGCTTTTTTTGTCCATTTAGGTAGCCTATAGAGAATACTCTTTCTGAGTGTCAAAATATAGACGCCATGCGATTGTTGTGTTTTTGGGAAATACGAGGGGCCTTATTCCACCTTGTTCACTCATTGTCATTTTTTGTTTTGAGTCGTTTGAAAGATCTATGATGAATATTCATGAATAATATCATCTAAGAAGTGTCCTTCTAGTAAACGACTCGAACTTTCCGGGCTGCCTGTTATGTGTGCCGAATGCGCCGGGTGATTTGCGCTTGCCCTCCTCGTCTGCGGCGAACATATGAAACATTGCGCATTCGAGTCAACCAGCCCAGCCCAGCCCAGTCACCCGTCCCCCATCCAGGCCCAATGCCATTTATGCGATATTTTCAATTGTTCATAGTTGCCGCACACAGTTGCGGAATTTGTGCGGCGTCTCTGCACACGAGTGATTATATGTCGAGGTCCTGTTCTACTAGTGTGTTTTGGACAGGCTGCAATGTTATGTCAGCACAGCAGACACACAAGGCGAAAAAATGCGCATTCAGCTCCAAGGTAAAACGGGGTGGATGTGGTGATGGTGGTGGAGCGAGTAGTTATTTAACTTGGCACACCAACTGCGCGCAGCGAGCAGCGACTTTGCCGCAGGTGTCGGATGGCGCACTCCGCACGGAGTGCCGAGTGTGGAGTGTGGAGTGTCTGTGTGTTTATGTATGCAGTCGCCGCGGTCGGTCTTTGATGTTCCATTTGCGTTTCCGCAAACATTGCTCGTTTGCGTATGGCAGCATTGGGCGGCAGATCTCTTCGCTCTATCGCCCACAGCAACAACAATGCGAAAGTATTATCGTCGGATTCCTGGATGAAGAAAAAAAAAGAACGAGAGCAAAGCAGCACAGAGCAAGATATCATCGCCTAGAGCAATCGGTGTTTTGCTTCCGAAAATATCCGCACTATCGCGCTTCGACACACCGACACACTCACACAAACACGTGCTCGTGCTCACCAAGACATTGCACACACGTCACTATACATATACAAGTGGTTTGATTGTGAAAAAGCATACCGATGTCGATGTCGGCGCGCCAATGTTGGCCCGCCGAACTGAGGCCTGGCAGCGCTAGCCAAAAAATACAGTAATGATTCAAATCTTCGGAATGCGGCGGCGTTTGCTGAGAACACTCGAGAGCACGAGGCACGCCAATGTTTTCGCTAATGTGTTCCTCTGTATGTTTCGAGTGCCAGTACCAATAGAGTCTGCAACGTCGCGACGCAAACTTTGCAATATTTTAATTATATGCGAAGCTCACACACACACACGAATCGCATCGACGCTCAAGTTTAGCAACCGCAAGCAAACAAGCTGCGCTCATATACCGCAGAACGTGCATAGCTCTACGAAGTATAAGCAATTTTCCGGTGCGCCGCAACAAATTACATTCCGCATTTCGCGCAGCATATGCGCGCGGTTGTCGATGTCATGCGTATTTTAAATCAGCTTCATCAGGCGGCGCCATTCGGCGACATGCGGCGGCGGCGGCGACGACACGCAAAGTCTTGTTTTTCATTGAGAAAACTTCGCCGTCGAATATGCTCTGCTATTTTTTGATACGTGCCCGTGCGGTCCGTGACCGCATTTGATTCGCAGTCGTGCGTGCGTATATATTTAGCATGAGCGCGTGCGAAAAGTCGCGTGCGTCGTTGGCGTCGTGTCGGCGACTAATTTGTACGGAATATTTTTCGGCGATTTGGTGTCAACTTCGCACACAGCATCAGTTTACACGCTGTGCTTTGCATTGGACGCCAGCGTCGGCGGCGACAGCGTCGACGACAGCGCATAACATGAACATGGCGAGCATGTGTTTGCCTGCCCCATTATTCATTGTATGTAATTGCATGTTCTTGCTGTAGCCACAGGCGTACGCAACACGACGACGACGACGAGGACATGGGACACACGACACACACAATGTCCTCGCTGTCACACCCATCTCCACTGGTGGCAGTGGCCAAATATTTTCGGTGATCCGATGTGATGATAAATAGGTTTAACACATCACTGTGCGCAGCAGTCTGTGAAGGAGCTTATGTGTTCGCCGAATGCACGCGCATGGCCAAGCTTAAGAATGTCAGACGCCGGGCTCACACACAGTCTATTCGCATTCGCATATAACAGAAGTGTGTATAATTGCAATCCAAACATACGTTCTAGGGCAATTTCGCACATTGGTTGGTCTGTCGGACGACGGACTTGCTGGCGAGCAAGAAAACATACAAAATAACTATATGGCATCCACATGGAAACCACCGTGCATTCATTCGATAGAGTCTGTCTCTTTTTTGTCTTCTTTGACTAACCTTTTTGTATGGCACGAGTTTTACAGACGCCATTGGATTACGATGACTTGGAACAATATGAGTGTGGTGCGTCGGGGTTGATCCGATCGCCAAACATGCAAATATACTTTCACGCACATCATGTACCATAAATTCATGAAATACGTTCAACAAAACACTCACGCACTGTGAGCAAAATCATCGACATGCCATTCTAACTCACACGCTCGCACGCACCGACACCACCCATCGCCACCACCCAAAACAATTCCGATGTAACTAAAGTCGAATTTCTGGATGTGGGCTGCTAGAATAAAGCTAACCATATTACGCTCGAGCTGCTAAGCTCCCAACTATTTCCGCGCGTATAGTATAATAATATACGGTATAATCATTGCACCCTGCGTGCTTATTATTTCGAATATGCATTGTGCGGCTTATGTCAAACGCAAAATAACTGTTAGCAGCAGGAGCAGCAGCAGCATGTAAATAATTTCTGTGGCGAAACTATTCCACTACAAAAAGCTGTGAATTCACGTGCGAGTTGAGCACGTGTTGTGTGCTCGAGTTGCACGGCGTCGCGTCTCGACGTCGACAACTTCAACTCACCGTGGCGCGAAATTTGCGAATTTATAATCATTTTTAAGTACATCGAGCTCACTCGGGGGCTTGTGTAGTTAGTAGTTATACGGGGTGTTTATTTTAGACATGTTTTTTTTTTCAAATCTGCAACAATTTGTTTCGTAGAGGGCCTTTTTGACAGCTCTCACTTGATTTATGCTCAGTAAGGTTCGTCATTTCATAATGAATAGAATTACAAAAAAACACGTTTGCAAATCGTGCGAATTATCAGATCAATGCAATTTCACACGACAGAACTATTTTTACGCAAATAGGCTCGAGACGATTGACGCCTTAGAAGAGAATATTCGGCGCGTTGTCGCTGACATATTAAGTTCTTGGCCAAAACATTTTTTTATATATATTTTATTTCATCTTGAAACCCGCATGTCTAAAATAAACACCTCTTTCTACATTATTATGTCTGTTAATCACTGTTGCACCGGTGTGCATTCGACGACGATCAACGTCAACGATAAATTTCTGTATTCCGCTGCGGTAGTCGAAGAGAGCCTCCGCACTCCTCACTAAAGCATCAGCAGCCCAAGCAGTGCAGGTTTATGCAAAGTGCGCACCGTCGTCGTCGTCGTCGCCAACGTCGTCGTGCTCTGCCAAAATGCGATTATTATTATTTCGTGCGGTTTCGAGTGTGGTGTATGTGTTCGTTAGTTGTACACACTTTACTGTGGGCTTCGGGGTTTGTGTATTTTCACACTTGCTGCGACGTCTACGGCATCTATACGTCGCCGACCGCCGACGACAGACGTTCGAATGCTGGCTCGGTTGACGTGTGCGCTGAGAAATCCATGAACTTGACGCGCACTTGTTTGTTGAACTTCACACTTCTTCGTCGCTAGTCGCCGAAGTTCGTTTGTTTTTTGTACGCGCACACATACCGCATATTGTATATTATAGTGGTATTGACGCGCAAGCACACACACACACGCACGACTGTTGGCTGGTGGTTGCCTGCGGTATTTTGCGAGCATATTTGCGAGTGTGTCGGGGGGCGTCGGCGGTGCGGTTTATTTCGGTGGTGCGCAGTGTGCGCAGTGGAAAGCGCAGAGGACGGGATTACCGCACGACGACGACGTGCGTGCTCGCGCGCGGCTTTGTCGTCATGACACTCTCTGCGGCTGTGTTTGTGTGTTTAGTGATAATGATGTAACTTGGTGTTTGTTCGTGTGAGTATGTGTGTGTGGCGCGTTAAACCGCACGCATGCCTGCAGCCAAGTCAAGTCAAGCCAAACGGCGGCGGCGGCGGCGCCGGCAGTGTCGGTGGAGGCCTAATGAGTGATGGTGCTGCTGACATGACAAAATGCTGAAATGTACCGCGAAACACGGTGCTAAGATGTTGAACCGAGTGCGAATGCGATCTAAATGCTAATGTTTACCCAAGCTCCCAGAACAAAAGGGTCGAAAACCCATTAAATAGCAGAGAACTCCGCACACACACATGCGAGAGATGGATGCCTGATGTTCTCGTGAAAATGGCTCATACACCTTCTGTAGCCACGAATTACTCGCTTGAATGGGCCACTGAATGCCGTGACATCGAATATCGTTTGTGGACATTTTTGCCGTGTCATTCACGGGAAATGTGTCTGGACATGAGCAACGGACACTCGTGTGCGACGACATGTGTTATACAGAAAAAAACGGATTTTGTGCATGCAAGTATGCAGAAAATCTAATCATCTCACAATCTTGTCGGATGTGCGGGTTTGGAGGAAACTATTTTTTCCGCGAAAATGCCGGTGACGTTGCTGCTGAAGTGCAGTCTACTGACGATGATATAACGGACGTAAACTAATTAAAGTTATACATACTTTCGTCGTTAACGTTGGTTGGAAATGTGTTTCTGGTCTGCAGCTGATGGTTTCAACGCTGAAGGTGAATATGCGGTTTTCCCATTTTTCTTCGCAGTCGACTGGGACGTTTCATATGCCAAGAATGCATACATTCCAGAATTAACCAGAATCACTTTTCTAGTGCATATATCACGGATACTGTCACGGCCACATGGCCTGACGGCATATTCCGACAACTGCAAACATGACCAAATCCCGCAGATTTATGTCGATATTGAAGCATGCATATGGTGGCACTCATTCGACCGTGATTTTAGCTTTTGAACTAATGTTTGTACTCCAGACTATCCCAGCAATATGTTATTCGGTCCGCATCTGTTTACTCGGTTGGTGAAACGTGTTATTTTATAGGAGAGCTGTTCAATGTCACAGCAAATATTGGTTTTGGTGTTCCACTTGGGAGTCCAGCATAGCTATAGTACGTGAAGCTTAATTCGCTGCACGTGCCACCGATTGCTCTACACACACACACGCACATTCTGAGAGGTCGGTGTAGTGGATTATAATAATCTGCACACTGTCCGATGCGAATTATATGCATACAAGTCGAACCGTTTTTCAGGGCCATTTCATATTCATTATCACAATGGAGTTTTTATGTTGCTCGTTCCTGTTGAATTCATACCAGTCTTATTCGCAATGCGGTAAGCGTTAGTTATGTGCGAATCCATTAGTCCCGTTAGAAAATGATTAAAATATCAGGAGGCACATTTGGTGGTAGCAAGGCTCATTTGTTCCGGGTGCCGACGGGTCGACTCTATCATCATCGCTCTCCTAATTGCCGACATTTTCCGTAGCATAATATTTTCTCAGATTAATCTGGAATTATGTGTATGCATAAACGAATGTGCGTCTGTTCGCGATGCGGACCGGGTTTTTGATGCTCTTCGCGTCCGCGTATGCGATATGTTGGGTGGGTGGCATTTGATTGCATAACCACACCACCACCACACAAAAAACGCTTACATGCGCACATTCGCACACCCAACATACACACACACACGCGCGCGCAGTAGTGTGGTTTCATTTAAAACGTAATTAGAGAGCTTTGCACAATTGACTTGAACAACGCGAGTTTCGCGTTGATTTTCGCCATTCATTCATTCTCGCGCGCATGTGTTCGCGGTTTGGCTGTTGAATATTGTAGGTGGTACGAAGCCCGGGTCGCCCCCAACACCAACAAAAAAATATGTGCTTATTCTGTTTTTTTTGTTCGGGTGCTGTTTGTTTTGCTGAGTGCGCCGCGCCTGCACGACGCGGATAATTTTCCGTCATGTTTTCATGTTTTCGTGTCGTTTTCGTCAAGTGGACGCGGACGACGGCTGGGGCGTAAAAATACATCGTTTCACTTTTACGGGGATTATCTCACAACGCATGCGATCGCATTCCGACACGCTGACGTTGTCGCGCGTCGTTTGTGTCGCAAATACACATTGTATACTTGCAGAAATTTGGCGGTGGACCCGCGCGACTCCGCCGCAAGGCCACTTTCTGCATTCCCGGGTCATCATCATCATCGTCTCTCTGGGTTGATGTATGGTGATTTCCTTAAACTTTTGATGTGTGCACACACATGCACGTGGTGCTACGATGCGCAATGTACTGCTGCGCACACAAATAAGTTACGGCCAACAACTGCTGCTGTGGCTCGCCAGCCTGGTTGGCTATTTTGCTCGAGCGCGCGCACGAATGTGCGGAATTCCGAACGTCGTCACAACATGTCGCCGCATGCCTTCTTGACCGCCACACGCACGCGTTTCGCTCTCGCACCACCAACATTCGGGCGATCGGAATGTTTTGTGCGTCACAGCGATTTGGGCATTCTTGTGTAGCGCGGGCGGGCGCGGATATAATTATAACAAATTGTTTTGTCTCAACACCCCGCGAAGTTTCACTAACATTCCCACTGTGTGTGTTTTTTATGTTGTCATTCCAGAACCGCGAAAAGAAAAGACTGACACATCGTCGTCGTCGGGCGGCAATGGAAACAATGGCGCCCATACGCCCAGCAACGGCGGCGGCGGAGGCGGCGAGCATGCAACGTCCGGTGCTGGCGCTGGCGCTGCGGGCAGCCAAACGCCGAAGCCGGAGCGACCCAGCTCGCTGGGCCAGCCGGGCAAAATGTCGCGTGGACGCGTGGACCGATATCACTGTGAGCATTGTGAGTGATCGTTGTTTGTTAACTGGTTCTATGGTTAAGATGCATGTTGCATATTTCCATGAAATGGATGTTGATGGGTTATATTCCGGAATATTTCCGCCTTGTAAATCACAATGTTGTTCATAATACTCAGGTATACGGATCAATGGTGCCCAAATTGTTGATCTATATCTCGAGTAAGGGTAGTTGGAGGTTGTAATTATTCAACATCTTCAATCCTACTCCATTTCTTCTACGCTCGCAGACGAGGGAACCGGACAGCCGGGCAGCACGCCACCACCGCATCCGGAGAGCTCTCAGCAGCAGCAGCAGCAGCAGCAACAGCAGCAACACCTGCACCACCTGCAGCATCACCATCAGCACCACAATCTACCCAGCCATATACTGCTGTCCGAGCTGCCGGAGCCACCGATTCCAGTGTCCGAAATCGGACCCATTCCGCCGCCGCCGATGTTCTCGACGCCGTCTCCGACGATGCAGCCCACGACGCTGATGCGTCAGCAGCAACTGCAGCAGCAACTGCAGCAACAGATGCAGCAGCAGCACCAGCAGCAGCATCACATGCACCAGCAGCACATGCAACAGCAGCAGCAACACCAACAGCAGCAGCAGCAGCAACAACAGCAGCAGCAGCACAGTGGTCCGATGACTGCCTCCTATGTCGCTCAATTGCAACAGATGCAGCAGCATCAGCAGCTGCAGCAACAGATTCAACAGCACCATCAGCAGCACCATCAGCAGCAGCAGCAGCAACAGCAGCAGCATCACCAGCACGCTCAGCTACAGCAGCAGCAGAAGGTCGACTACCAGGACTACGAGTACGATGGTAAGTTGAAAGAAATAGAGCTGTGTCGAGTTGCAATGTTCATCACGGTTTTAAAATGAGAGTTGTACTTCTTTTTCCATTCTAGTACTTGACTTGTTTCAAGATTGTTTATGGTAATTCCTAAACAAATAACCTGATAGAATGGCCAACGTGTTACTATTAATCCTTTTTATGTGGTCAGTTCAGTCTGCCAACGGTTGCCGTTGTTACAAAATATGTTACTTCACGGTTCTAGAACGGGAGTTGTACTTCTTTTTCAATCTAGTACTTGATTTGATTCCAAATTGTTTGTGTTAATGCTTGGTATGGTTTAATCCAACCTCTCGAATATTTCCCATCTCGATATCAACCATTCCCACCATACATATACACCCAATCAATCAACCGGTCGATTCATCATTCCGCACTTCGGCTCAATCATCATCCGCAGACAACATCGACCAGGACGAACTCGACTCCGAGGAGGAGTACATGTTTATGCAGCAGCAGCAGCAGCAGAACGTCGACACGTCGCGCGTCGACGAGATCCTCGCCAAAGAGCCCGTCTACAATGCGGTGCCGAAGAAGTCGGCACTAAAGAAGAAGCCGGTCGGTCTCGGCCTCGGCGTTGGCGGCGCAGGTGGCAGTGGCAGTTCTGGCGGCGGCGCCGGCGGCAGTTCGTCTTCCGGCCCCGGCACACCGACGCAGGACACGCTCAATCGACCGCTGATTGTGCGGACAGCGGACAACGCGACGGCGACAGTGAAGTGAGTAGTACTACGCAGCGAACGCTTCGGTTCGCGTATGAGCTAACTTTTTACAACCATTTCCATTGACATTGTTTGCGCGTGTGCAGTCATTAGATGTGCAAGAAACTTCCTGTGTGTGTGTGATTAGACTTACTCTTTGCCCTGGATTTGAGTGCCTCTGACACACGACAAATTTAACTTGTGAAAATTCACACACACACACACATGCCCGCTGTGCGCTGATTCGCAGTTGTACTAGGTACTATAGGTACTTGCGCGTTGAAAATTGTGTTCGTTTGAGTGTGTGCGCTCGCGAAAACTTGCGTGCGAACTTGAGGCCATTATTCGACACCAGACGCACGCACACACACACACACGTGTCCGTGTGCCCGCAATGTGTGCTCGTGCATGCAATTCGAGCGGTAATGGCTTCTCCAACAAAACCGCTATGCGCACTCTGCGCGACTCGCTGCTCCAAAGTTGGGGCGGCTGAGACTGGCGTCGGCGTCGACCGAACAACATGCGCAGACGTTCGCGCAGCAGCAGCAGCAGCAACTATTCCGAAAACAGGCTGCGCGCTTTAATCGACACATTTCGATCACACACGCATTTCGATCGGCACCGCACGACTACGACCAGAGCCGAGTGTACAATTAATGCCAAACAACACACAGCGACGTGGTGTCGCGCATGTGAGCCGGATGTGAGTGATGAATGTGTCGATGCGATAAATGTCGTTTACAATATGCTGCTGCTGCTGCTGATGCTGCTGGGTGGTTTGCTTGTGTTTCTGTTCACATCGCAACCGCAACGGCAAACATGCGTGTAGTATTGGTCGCTTACACAGTTACTACCATTTGATTGTTTCCGATCTAATTGGAAGACTACATATCTGGACGGACTACACAGAAAATCATTCGATTCTTTAAATAGGAAAGACAAAATGATTTTATTAGGTGCATTAGGTGCGCCCTTGTGAAGAAACGACTACATATTTATAATTCAAAATTATAACCATAGCTAGATGCTACTATTGATCATTTTTCTGGTAGCATTTGGATTCCGATGCCTTACAACGGGTCATCCTTTGAAGCGATCCATGAATCACTCCAATTTTCACTTCTTCATGAAAAGGGAAGTCCTCGTCATCGAGGCCTAGGACCATCGATCGGGAAAAGTAGTAATCTAATGGAGCAAAGTCCGAAGAAACGGCGGAAGGTTTAGATGTCCCATTTCGGACTTCCCAGGTATATTTTGACCATTTTTGCGATGAGTCATTTATTGTGTCTTTTGTTCGATTCGGGCAGCTTTTTTCAGCGATCGACTCAAAACGCATACATTTCGTTCGGTATCGATCACTTGTGTTGACCAAAGAGCCTAAGACTCTGGGATCACAATTTTTGAAGCGTTGAATTAATTCGCGACACGATTTTTATCATCAAGAGAAGCCTCGTCGTAAGTGTTTAAGCGCATCGATGAGCCTCAGACTCAGCCTTACTGGTCTTTGATTTTAAAAAGAAAAACATTACTTCCCGCAAATTACGTAAATTTTCTCTAACACATGTTCAATCGAGAATAAGTTCGTGGTGCAAACTGAAAAGAACATATGTTGTGATGTCATCATGTTCACAGATACCCAGGCCAACTGTATGCCGATTTTGATAATTTTGCACAAGGTTGTACACCTAATAGTTAACTGAACAAGGTTTGTGCCATCAAGTATTTTCAAATTCCAACGAGCTTCATTTTTATAGCAAAGTGGTAACACAGCGCGACTACAGTGCAGGAGGTCCAGGGTTCAAACCCAGCCAAAAAAATCATTCACAAGAATGACTTTGATTGAGCTTTGAACTTTGGTCTTTCGGTAGGAGCTTCTCTCCCTTGCGAAAGCGAATCAGTATGATTAAAATAGAGGCTAGCTATACACATACACTT